>PVKP010029572.1:0-28863 GCA_004027715.1 Plecturocebus donacophilus
TCGTCTCTGGTAAAACAGACTTTAAAACAACAAAGAACACAAGAAACAAAGAGGGACATTACATGGTGGTGAAAGGATCAATGCAACAAGAAGAGCTAACGATCCTAAATATATACGCACCCATTACAGGAGCACCCAGATACATAGGGCAAGTTCTTAATGACTTACAAAGAGACTTAGACTCCCACACAATAATAGTTGGATACTTTAACATTACACCATCAATATTAGACAGATCAATGAGATAGAAAATTAACAAGGATATCCAGGACTTGAACTCAGACCTGGAACAACTAGACTTAACAAATATTTACAGAACTCTCCTCCCCAAATCCACAAAACGCACATTTTTCTCAGTATCGCATTACACCTATTTTAAAAGTGACCACATAATTAGAAGTAAATCACTCCTCAGCAATTGCATAGCATTTCACAGGTTTAAATAAAATATTGGTTGTCTGCTTATTTGTTATTTTCATCCCCTATTCCTTCCTGTCTCCATTGTTAAGCACAAATATTGGCATACAAGAGGTTTTTAATACCCATTTTTAGACTGCATTCTAGCCTGGACAATAAAACAAGAATCCCATTCTCTCTCCCTCTTTCTCGTCCTGTTTCTTTCTCTCTTTCATTCTTTTTTTCTTTCTTTTGCTGTTTCTTTTTTTCTTTCTCCTTTTTCTAAAAAAAAAAAGAAAAGAAAAGAAAATATTTGTGGTATGAGCAAGAGATGGAGGAAAAATGATCCAGAGAGCAAGAAGAATAGGGCAGAAGAAGGAGGATTTAGAGAGAAGTGTTACATGTATGGTGGAGAGAGGTAGATAGAAATTAGGGAGTCGTCTATAGAGAGATGACAATTGAAGAAATGAGAATGGGTGAAATTGCTGGGGACAATTTAAACAGAAACATTACATGATAGATAATTAAAATATCCATTACCACTTGCTGTATATCCTTCTTTCCTGAGTTCAAAGCCTTTCACCAATGCTATCACATTTACCTTCACAGTATCCATTAGAAGCACACAGTAATTATTGATTCCCTAAAGTACACACAAGTTAAGTGAATTGCTCCAAACCGTAAGTAGTGGACATAGGGCCTAAAAGTATTGCAAAGCTCTGTGGCAGTACAACAAACTCATTTAAATAATATATGCCTGTTCACATTAGTCTTTGCTAATTCATGTGATAGTCCAGTTTTTCTTAATTAAGTTTTAGTTTGTAGCTATAAAGTTAGTATGTTACTGTAGAAAACTGTAAATATATGGAAACCATAACAGAAAACTCATACCATCATCCTGCTATTTGAGAAAAATTGCTATTAACATTTTAGTATAGATTCCTTTTTCTATGCATTTTAATACCTTTTTATAATTAGAAAGATACACAATATTATTGCAGAAAATGTGGAAAATTCAAAAATATATTTAAAAGGACAGTAAAATCACCTGTAATTTTACTGTTCTAATTTTTTTTTAAGTTTTGGCCAACAGGTATATACGAGGTACTCAGTACCACTAATCATTATGGAAATGCAAATAAAAACCACTGTGAGATACCACCTCATACCTGGTTAGGGTAACTATGATAAAAAGACAAGAGATAACAAATGTTGACAAGGGTATAGAGAAAGAGAAACCCTTCTATACTGTTGGTGGGAATGTAAACTAGCACAGCCATTATGGAAAACAGTATAGAGATTCCACAAAAAAACTGAAGATAAAATTACCATATGACTCAGCAGTCGCTCTTCTGGATATATGCCCAAAGGAAATGAAATCAGAAGTTTGAAGAGATATCTGCACTCTCATTTTCATTGAAAAATTATTCACAATAGCCAAGATATGGAAATATTGACAGACAAATGGATAAAGAAAATGTGCTGTGTGTGTATATTTGTGTGTGTATGATGGAATACCATTAATATTTAGCCTTAAGAAAAGAGGAGATCCTGCCGTTTGCCACAACATGGGTGGACCTGGAGGACATTATGATAAGTGCAATAAGGCAGGCACAAAAAGACAAATATTTTATGATCCGATTTATGTGTGGAATCTAAAAACTAAAGGTCGAATATATAGAGATAGAGAATAAAACCGTGGTTACCAGGATTGGAGTAGTGGGGAGAAAATGGGGAGATGTAGGTCAGAGGATTCAAAGTAGCAAACCTGTAGGGTGAAAAAGTCAAAAGAGTCAAGGTACAACATAAGGACTATAGTTACTAATAGTGTATTATACTTAGGACTTTTACTGAATGAGTAGATTATAACTATTCTTCCCACAGAGAAAGAAGATAACTATGTGAGATGATAGAGATGTTACTTTGTTCCACTATAGGAACCATTTTACTATATCTATATCGATGTATATCTTATAACAGCATATTGTATAATTTATATATACATGATAAAATTTATTTTTAAAAAGGAGAACCTGGCTGGGTAGAGTGGCTTATGCCTGTAATCCCAGCACTTTGGGAGGCTGAGGCAGGCGGATCGCTTGAGCTCAGAAGTTCCAGACCAGCCTGGACAACATGTAAGACCTCGTCTCTACAAAAAGTTAAAAAAAAAAAAAAAAGTCAGGTGTAGGGATGCACGCTTGTAGTCCCAGCTATTCAAGAAGCTGAAACATGAGGATCACTTCAGCCCAGAAAGTTGAGGCTGCAGTGAGCCATGATCATGCTTCTGCTCTCCAGCCTGGGTGACAGAACAGGACCCTGTGTCAAAAAAGAAAAGAAAAGAAGAAAAGAACATTTGGAATATCCCTCCCCCCTCCACAAAAAAAAGTAAAATTACCTGCAGCTACTCCCTAAAGTAATAATTACTGTTAACATTCTGATATATTTCCTTTTAGCATTTTCTCCTACGCATTCACAAAGAAAATGTTGGCCAGGCATGGTGGCTCACGCCTGTGATCCCAGCACTTTGGGAGGCGAATGGTTGGATCACCTGAGGTCAGGAGATTGAGACCAGCCTGACCAACATGAGAAACCCCGTCTCTACTAAAAATACAAAAAAAATAGCTGGGCATGGTGGTGAGTGCCTGTAATCCCAGCTACTAGGGGGGCTGAGGCAGGAGAATCACTGAAACCTGGGAGGTAGAGGTTGCAGTGAGCCGAAATTGTGTCACTGCACTCCATCCTGGGCAACGGAGTGAGACACTGTCTCAAAAAAAAAAAAAAGAAAAAGAAAAATGTTTTATTAAAATGTGGTTATGCTGTATATATAGTTTGATACGTGCTATTTTCACTTAGTATTGGATCATGAGTATTTCACTGTATCATTATATATAGTTTAAAAACATTATTTTGGATGGTTGCATAGAAATCACTTGTGTGGATGTACCATTATTCCTTATGGATGCACTATAGTTTCTTATTTTCACTAGCAGTGTGTGTATAAGAGGACTTGTGTCACTACAGTCTCATTGTCATTGCATTTTATCTTCTATCTCTGCCAATTTGCTGGAAGAATGATGGAATCTCATCGTTTGAACTTTCATTTCTTTGCTAATGGGATTGAACTTTTCTTGAACAACTCGGTTTTTGACACGTGGCTTTCAATGCCTACTGAATGCACAACTTCTAGTCAAAACCACGTATACATGTTTAGGACTCATGGCTCCAGTTGTGACAGAACAATGATTGCCTTGCTAATATGTTTTATATACCACTGGGCTCAGTGCCACAGCCGCTAAATAAATCATAAGCTCCTTGACAACCAGGCCCATATCTTAATCATTTCTGCATCCCCCATAACCCTCAGCTTATTGCCTGACACAGAGAAAGCTTTCATAAATGTTTGTTAAATTGATATGGAGGTGGAGCTTTTGTGAGGGTCAATGTTAAGTTACTAAAATAGCTTTTGAAATGTCATCATGTGAAAAAAGAATCCATGGAGTCAAAATTTAAAATCATTGCTCAGGCGTCAGCCTATCATCTCATGTAATCAGAAACAATGAAGAAACAGATTTTTCTATAAAAGGGGACATTTTTTGCCAAAGGATCCTTTTTCTAGCCATGGTATCAAATCCACAAACACAGCACCGTTATGATAGAGGAGAGTCAAAAGTAAAGCTACTAGAAATGAGCAAATGGTTACAAAGGAAATGAATGAATGAGAAGAAATATGGGGGGAAAAAGAAAAAATATGCAATCTAGAGCTATTTTTCCTTCACTTTTCTACTTGATAAATAGAGCATGAAAGCTGCAAAGACTAGTGGAAAATTTTTTGGATAAGGAAACTGCAGCTTAAGGAGGTGAACTGACTTGTCTAAGGTGATGTAGCTTCTATAAGAGCATAGCTAGGACTGAGATGAGTGTCTTTTTCAATGAGATCCTACCCCCCACACTTCACAGCAGTGCAGTAAAGCAGTTTGGATTTCTCCATTCTTCTTGCCAGCTCTATACTTTAAACATCTTTCTCTTCTTGCACTTCTTAACACTCTCTTCTCCCACTTCTTACACTCTACTACAATTATTTGTTTTTATTTTTGCCTCCCTCAATAGATTCTGTTCTTCGAGGGCAGGAACTGAGTCCTCATCTCTTTAACTTCAATATCTAGCATAAAGCTTGATTCACCTAGATGCTTAATGCTAGTTCATGAACGATATCATGTTAATTACCAAAGCTGTGTTGTTATGTTTTGGCATTCAAACCCTGAGTGTCTGGAAATCTTTCTAGTTGAATAAATTTGCCAAGTGTATAATAACTCCCAATAATTTCTGCTAATTGTTAGGATTTTGCCATAAGTAAGGGCGCACTTGGAGGGGAGGGACATGACTATTGTAGAGAAATGACAACCGGCTAGAACATGAGGGAACAGAGCAGATTAGGAAAAACTGAGGAGGCTAGAGGAGAGAGATACTGGGTAGAAGAAGAAGATCTTATGGGAAATGAGTTATTAGTGTTAACCATGTGCCTTTGTGGTATGTGTTCTCATATGCACACATGTCTCACAGTAATTCTTTGTGTAGTATCATAGCCACTTTACAGATGGGACAACTGAGAGATGTTAACTGACTTGCCCAGGGTCACACCATTAGGAAGTGGCAGAGATGAAATCTAAATTCATGTATGTCTGATTTATTTTTTTCCTTATGTCTGTCTAATACTCCATGCTGCCTCTCACTGGTATTAAAAGGAATAAAACAGAAGAAAACTTTTTAAAAAAGAATTTTAAAAATTGCATGTCAAATTAACCAAATATTAATGATAAGCTATGCGTTCTTTTGAGACTTGTCCCTACATTTCCCTGATAGTTCTTTCACCTAGTTTATTTATGTAACACTACCTGTGAAGTGCTCTACAAAAGAGGGTCAAGGAGAAGTTATAGGTGGCAATGGTACTCTGATGTGTATGTATAAGTTTGGTGCTTTCAACAGCAGTATTTGAAAGAACTGAAGTTATACATACATTACCTCGCCTCATCATTGAAGGGATAAAATGCCAGCCTGTGTGCTGCTGTTGGAAGCCTGACCACCTTCAGTTAACCTCCTGCATTTTTTTTGCCACTCTCTTGTCTTTATTGAACTTCCTACAAGCTCCATGATTCCCACTTCATCATGCTGCTTGTCTCGTGATTGGCAAAATTCATACTTTTTAGTTTCTTACAAGCAATTGGCAGCTCATTAGAAGTGATTAGTTTCTTTCCAGGATTTTAAAAGTTTAGAATGTATTTAGTTCCCCAAGAATGAGGAGGTCTTGCCTGAATCTTCAAAGAATTCCATTTTAGCTGCATGTTCTCAAAAGTAAAGTTAATATCCATAGCAGTTGATTGCACCTAGTTGTCTAAACAATGTTCCAGATCTAATAAAGATTTTCTAATTATTCCCATCCTTCTTTCTGGAGGTAGCCTGGTACCAGCTTTGAGAGAATGCAGGAAGATGGGGCTGTCTCACTCCTCTACCCCTCAAAGGCCTTATGAAATTACAAATTCCATCTGTTCTGGAGAGGAACTCATACTGAATAAAATATTGGGTCATTTGGTAGAGTATCTTGACTTGGTTTTGCCCAATGCATTTTGTCATCATTCTGCAAGAATCTAAAGCTTTCTTAGAAAAGTTTGCGAAATATGGTTAGGTTGAACATGTGGGATCTAAGACCTGGAAGGGATACAAATAAGCCATTTAGTTCATCCCTCTGCTTAGGTGCATCGACACCTAAATCATAAATGAGTGATGATTTTTTATCCATTTGAAAATATTTCTAAATGTAGGTATTTTGTATCATTTTAGTCAGTAGTATGTTCTGGTGTTTAAGTCTCTGGCATGTTCAAGAAGTTCTCCCTAATGTTTGAATTCTTTTCTAGCTATGCTTTTATGCTCAATTGATATGAGCAATGTAGAAGTCCTAGGGAGATGCATGACATTGAAATTTGCTGAAAAGTACTCAGAGTTGGATGACAGTAGAAGCAATGAAGAATAGTGCCAGCCTGCAGAGATGTAAGCAGAATAGGAAAATGTATAGCTTATTTCATCATGGATTTGCATGGAAATAAGGACGAAGCAGTATATGGGAGGAGGAAAACAACAGGTAGAGAAAGTAGAACTTATACTAATGCCATTGGACGTGAATCAGTAGAGGAGAAAAATTTTAGGGCAGTAATGTGAAATAATTGGAAGAGATAGGGCCCATTTCAGAGAGATTTGAGGGAATAGATTTTAAATTGAAAGAACAAGATTCATTGTATAACCATGCAATCTATACTATAACAACTATACTGGGAAGTAGGGAAGGGAGATAGATATAGGAAAATACTAACTGGTTTATCAGGAGGGTAAGATGGTGGTATACTATCTAGAGAGCTAAGTAATCCACTGATTTTGAAGCACAAGAATAACTCTGGTGATAGTGTGATCGGAGTGATTTGCCTTTATAAGGCCTTGGCACAATGAGAAATTACATTTGAGAAATATCTATTTTGAATGGGTATTCATGTAGGCCAGGATAAAGACTTTCCTAGAGAACAGCTGAATATAAATGAGTAATCTTTGAGGAGTAAATTTTGGAATAGTTCATTTAGACAAATGAAAGTTCATGTTTAATCCTGAATATGATCACTGTTTCACTTGTAATTGGAGATTCTGCCTAAGGAAAGAGGAAGTTAGAGCAGGTAAAGACTGTTGTCACCCAAAGAACATTCTTTCAACCCTAAGCTGAGAAGTTGCCATTGATGAGGAAGGATGAACTCACCAAATAGATATGCCTTGTACATACTTAAAATTGCATGATAATTCTGATAGTTATGAAATGGAACTTGCATGATTCTGAGCCTACTGCCTCAGCTAGCGTTCCTTTGTACTGGAGTTGGAAGTTTCTGACCAAGGCTGGCAGCTGTTATAGTAAGGATTACCAAGTAAACATTATTTCTGTGTTTGGTAGTGATATTAGCTGTTGATCTCCACCTCCCTCAGAAATTTGGCAGTAGTGATCTCTTCTCATTCATCATGATACCTCCCAGGCTTTGGAGATTCTCATAATTGTGTGAAGTTCTGAATCTTTACTCTTCCAAACATTTTACCAGTGACTGTAGAGAAGCTAATGAGAAACGTGTGAATTTGCTGGGTTTGAACAGTAAAGTTTGAATTTTTCTTTTTCATCTTAAACTGTAAGGAAGAACTCAGCTAGCTGTATTTACAAAAAAAAAAAAAACACAAAGTCAGATCATAAAGATGAACATATCTAATGAACAGAATTTTAGTATCTTGGGCCTTAAAGTTATAATCTCATGGCTTAAAGTGAAGGTTATTGATTTCATCCATCATAATATTTTGCATAATAATCCAAACTTTAAATCAAAAAAATAGAGAATTAGGTAAATTCCGATCAGTGAGCTACTGATTAGGTAACGGTGTCTTTAAACCCAGAAGATGGCTGTAGTTCAACTCATTAAACATTAGCACTCAGGCAGTTTCCTTGGAGTCACAGGGATCCAGAGATGAGTCAGCCATGACCTCTGCCCTCAAGGGACTTGTTGCCTAATAGGAAGGAGAAGCCCAGTGATAATCTAAAGTGGAATATGTTGAATATGGTTAAGAGAGGTAAAGACAGCACTCTGGAATTTAGGCTTGGTAGAGATTACAGTTGAGTTGGGGTAGGGAGATCAGGTGAGGACTAGACCAAAGGATCAGGTGACAGTTAAGTGGATCCTGTCTCCAGCAAGGATCAGGCAGGCTGGGCACAGAAAATGAGATTTTTCTGTTACTTTTTTTATCAGATGGAAAAGATTTGAAAGTGGTTGAAGGGAAGCTTACAAAAAACGAAAAAGGAGGCTAATGAAATAGAAATGGTTATCTCTTTAGCTGAATACTGATATGGTGAATTATGGACTTTTTTTTTTTTTTTTGAGACCGAGTCTCTGCCACCAGGCTGGAGTGCAGTGGTGTGATCTTGGCTCTCTGCAACCTCCGCCTCCTGGGTTCAAGTGATTCTCCTGCCTCAGCCTCCTGAGTAGCTGGGACTACAGGCGTATGCCACCACGCTCAGCTAATTTTTGTATTTTTAGTAGAGACAGGTTTTCACCATGTTGGCCAGGCTGGCCTCGATCTCTTGACCTCATGATCCACCTGCCTCAGCCTCCTAAAGTTGTTGGATTACAGACGTGAGCCACTGTGTCCGACCAGACATATTATTGTTATACCTTGACGGGTCAGTATGGGATATACCTCCCTAGTCTATTAAATTTGCATTTGAATTTCAGAGTTCTTACTAGAATCGATCAGGAAGTTATTAAAGCCTTATGGCGCTTCTGTGAACTCATTTAATCTGTTGTTCAGCCTAGTTTGTCATAATTAGGTGAGAATACATTTTATTTTAAAATATCTTTAGTTTTCCTTAGTAATCTGTTCAAGCATTTGCTGTCTGTTTAACCAAACTCTTGTAAAGCGTATTTTATCTTGTTCTGTCTTCAGTACAGATGGAGATCAGCCATGCGTATAATATCCTGCAAGACTTATTAAATATTTCCCCCATTTTTATGTAGGCTTACATAGTCCCACTGTCATCATCCATACTCCCAACCCCCTTACTCTCCATCGCTTTGATCTTTCTTTTTCTCTAAACCTCTATATTCTATGCATCTTTCCTTATTCTCTTCTTCCCAGAGATATTTAGAGAGTGGGTCAGCCACCGTGCTAAGTGCTGCAACATATCAGCCCTCCTTCTCCCACAACACTGATTTGTACCTTGCTGGTAACTGTGCTTATGAGACTGCATGGCCCTTATAGAGACTATATACCATAAAGGAAGGGTGTGCCTTTGAACCTCATGCTTTTAATGACTTTCATGAAAAAAATTCATCAGTGTCACTAGAAATGCTAGATTTGTTGTCTATTTCCAATTGATTTCAGTTTCCTATGGGAATGTGATCAGCATTGATATTCTTGCAGTTTATCAGCATGCATGCTTCAATGCTGCTTTTTGTTTGGTATGGCCACTTCAGCTGGTTTATGTGAAGATTGTGTATCTCCTAGTTCATCTTCCAGTCCATTACCCCTCTCCATCTGTGTGCTCTATGGGATGAATACCACAGAGCATTTTAGGAAGCAGGGCTATGATGGATTTATTTTAAGATAAAAAATATTTTTCTGTTTTTTCCTTGAACTCCTCCCCTGAATTTCTTTACCCCCCAAAACAAGCATAGCGTCAGTAACCATAAAGTGTCATTAGTCTCTGATTTAGGTTTGAGTCTGAACTAATTTTGAATTCTTGGCTGTAATGGATGCTTTCATAATAATTATTGGCAGCATCTCTTTCTACTTTAGTTTTTATTATACTGACTGACCATATATAAGAAATATGAAAAATATTTCTCTTTCCTCTATCACTTCATGTATTTGAAATGACATATTTTCTCTCTTCCTTCATTGAAGTGGCAGCATTGATTTTCTTTTGTTAATCTCTACTTCTGTTTTCAGAAAAAAAACAATCAGACACATATCCCTGCAAGTTTCTTTTGTCTCTTCTAAATAATATTTTTTGATACAAATTTCTTTTCTTATGGTCAACTTCTCTTGTACATTAATAGAAGTGGGCACCAGAGAAATAACTCAAAATATTAGCCATGATTTCTGACTCACACCCAACAAGTCAGGCACTCAGCATTGCACTTTTTTCTGTAAGTGGGCAAAACCCTGAGGATTAACCAGTTTTAGTTTAGAAAACAGTTCATTCATATTTTTGAGCATGACTTATGAAAATTTCTTGTTTGTAGATATATGCCTGTGCTCACTGCTGTAAAAGATCTTTCTTTCAAATTTGAAAGCCCTGAGCTGGAGAGCTATCATGGAAAATAGGCAATGGAAAAGTCTCCTAAAATTGTTCCAATTTAAGCCAACTCATTCCATTTATAAAACTATTATATAGGCAGTCGGATGTCTGCTTTCAGCAAGTGCATGCGCAGTGGGATCTGGATCTGAAATTGAGAGCATATGAAATCCACAATTCATATGATAAGATATTCTTCCTGAATAATGAAAATTGCAGTAGGGAAAGAAATCTTCAAACAGGAATCGGCTTTTTAAGCATTTGTTTTTTTAAAAAAGAGATCTGTGCCCATTATGAAGTAAGAGAGCATAAAATACACCCTTTGGCAAGAGAAATAAAAATACTCCTTACTACAGATGGCAAACTGTAGACAAATGCCCTGTATGTGGTATCACGTGTAATTATGTCATTTCATCTTGAAACATTTTATAGGTTTGCCTTGCTGGATGTCTGTTGTCTTAATCTTGTCTCATATGCATATACTCAGTTATGTGTATGTATACATATAATTTGATTAGATAAATCCACCTAAATTAACTACTCTTGAGCTTTTCTTTGCTATGTTGCTGGAGGGATCACATACTTGAGATTTCAAAATAAAGAACATTTAAGGTATCAGGGGAAAAAAATCTTAGGGAAAAAAGTCTATTATCTGTTAGTTCCTGTAAGAAAAAGTTCAGGTAATGGAAGATTCAGAGTGAATTCTATAAACAAAGCTGGTTTAGGTGATGAAGTTTCATTTGATACAATGATATCAAAGCTTGTTGTAGCAAATCTTAGAATTCATCTATAACTCACAGGCACAAAAACAATATAGCATGCTTTTATTAGCACTGATTAAACTACGAATATAAGCTATTCTGGTGGCAGTTAGAAAGCACAACATAAAGAAAATAAAAGGAACTACTTTTTTTTAGAATTTCAGAAGGAAGGCAGTTTTACAGAACTGAGTGAATTCTGCCCTTTCATGTTGGATATCATTCTGGTTCTCATCCAGACTAGTTCACTAGTTCAGTATAATAAATTTATAAGGACTGTGAAACCAAACCATTCCTTCAGGTCTTTGGAGAGAAATATGAAAAGAGTAGTGGGGAATACTAATATGTACTTTCATTAGCTATGTCATGTATAAAGGAGGTAAATATTAGAGTATTCATCATTCACTTCAGAAGGATGCCATTAGAAAATGAAACTGGCAAGAAGTCTTCAGCAACTCCCGAAAGAAAAGTTATGTTTTTGAGATCCAGTGTATCACTGGAGTGGGAGGAGGATTATTTGCATATGTGTCAGGGTTAGTTTGTATTTGAAGTTATTTAAAAAGAAAGCAGTTGAACCTCATTAATTCAGTATTCTGTTAATTTGTAAACAAGATTGCCTGAGGGTGCTTTTAAACTGCTTAAAAGAGCAAACTTTTCAACTGCTTTAGAGGTAGAGCCTGGTATACTAATTTCAAACAGTTATTTGCATGTGAAGCAAACATCCTTGCTGGGCAACATTTTGCTCACTTCACTCTAGCTATGATATGCACAGTAATCCTTTCCTGAGTCTGAATTCCTTTAATCAAAATTATAGCCTAGGCAGACTTACACCTATGTACTTTTTTTTACCACCGTCACCTCAAGAATTTTGGATTGAAATTATACAGATTTCCACTCACTCCAAGTTTTGAATTTGGGAGCATTATCAAGGTCCCCAAAATCAAACACCTGGATGGAGGATTGGTAAATGAAAAAATGTCTCAATATTTTATTTGTAACATGGAAAAGTGAATTTACAAGGATCTCATTAAAACTGTGAGAGAGGAAGACTCTGGGAAGTTTGTAATCAGCAGATTATAGTAAGTGAAAGTTAATCGTACAGCATCCTTTAGCGCTCATTTGCCAAACACAATTGATATTCTTTTTACTTAATGTGCTGTTTTTGTTGTTTTATTTGGATGAGCATTAACAAATATTTCTGAGTTCTCTTAGGGTCACTTGTAACCACAGTCTCCTAAACTCCAGGGAATGTGGCATTGTTCAGCTCAAGAGAGAATTCTGAGGGAGCCCAAGGCCTTAGGTACTTATGTTTAGCTACTGGAACTCACTTTGATCCCAGAACACTGGGACCTTTTTCTGAGTGTCTGAGGAGTGGACTTTCTCTTTCTAGTTCTATTCTATTGTTCTTGCTTGAAGGCTAAACTTTTCCTAAATTCCCCTCATATTTGATGAAAGAAAAGCTTTCACTCAAACCCCCATTTTCTATCCTCAGCCAGCCACATTGTTACCTCAAGCCTAATTCTCATTATTTTGAGTCAGCAGGACTCGACTAGTTCGCAGCTATGCACTGTCCATACTTTATTTTACACTTTTGTCCGATTCCTCACAGTTTTCAGTTCCTTTCAGACCAGACTTCCCCTTTCATTTCATCTGATCTATTTTAAGTGTCATTTGTGTTTCTCCTGACCCACACCTTACATATTCCAAATTAGCATATACAAGAAAGTTGTTTGTCTAAACTTGGAAGGTAGCTTCCTACTCCCACCAAGGAGGACTCTGAGGGGAGTGCAAAAAGGGAAGTTTTTATTTCTGTTCCTTCCACTGTTACCTACAACCTCCCTGTCTTCTAAAGTGGAACCATCAGGCTTTGGCCCTGGATTAAGCATTTTTTCTATAGCATCCACCAGCTGCCAACCGCTGAGTTTTTACTTTTTCTACAGTGAAGATATTTTTGAACTAAACATTGGTAGGGGTATGTTGTCTAAAAATGGGACCAAATATTTAAAATCAGAATTTTTCCTTATATGCTGTTATTCTTGTAACTTATCTATATCTTTACTCTGCTTTCTAGAATCTTCACTGTAGGTAACAGCAGAGGGTTAGGGGATGTGGGGAGAGTGAGAGTGTTTTGTGAAACAAGTTTTGCCTCCCTTACAATGTGAAGACTAAGTTCTGGTTTATTCTTTTCTTTACCTTTCTTCTTTTTTCTTGAAAGCAAAATGGATTTACCAAATAAGGTTTCAGAAATAACTATACTCAGCTTCCCATTGATCTAGGGCCCCTATACAAACAGGCCTGGAGTTGTATGGCTGGTAACCTCCTGCTTTTTCTTATGAGGAATAAGTACAGTCTACCTCACTAGGGAGTGTCCAGTCATGGGTTTTCTTTCCAACTTTGTTAAAGTGTGATTGAATGTGTATGTTTAAAGTGTACAGTGTGATCATTTGATATCCATTGTGAAATGATGATCATAATTAAGCTAATTAACACAACAATCACCTCAACTAGTTACCATTTGTGTGTGTGTGGTGGGAACACGTAAGATCTACTCTCTTTGCAAATTTCAAGTATACAGTTTTATTAACGTAGTCCCTATGCTGTACATTAGATCCCCAGAACTTATTCATCTTATAACTGAAGGTTTGTACCCTTTGACCGGCTAATCCTCATTACTCCTGCCTCACACCTCATTTTCTCCCTTCACGGAGTCATGTTTTGAAGGCTCTACTGGCCTTAGCTGCCATGGTTAACTTGTCTTTCCTCACAGGTATATTTTGCTAGCTATATTTTCTCTTTCAGAGGACATGTTGATTACTCTTTTTGTTTTCTTGTGATGATTGTCTTCTGTGAGATCTATTATGTAAGACTTTATCTCTTGCTAAAAGGATATATAAGGTAAGGAAAGATTCCTGGCAACAGCTATGTAATAAAGGACAGGAAAAAAGTGCAATGAAATATATTAAAAATGACTTTGTGGAAGGCATTTTTTTTTGTATCAGGAAATGCATAGTTACATAGTTGCCACAAAAGCTTTCCAGATTTTTAAATTATTGTCTAGATTCCTGAGAGGTAACCATTTGTATAGTTATCTATTGCTTCATAACACATCATCCCAAAACTCATTTGCTTAAAACAGCAATAATAATTTATTATCTCATGGTCTCTGTGGGTTATGAATTTGGGAATGGCTAGGTTGGATGATTCCTGCTGGAGGTCTCTAATGGGGTTGTATGTTAGGCCGTTCTTGCATTGCTATAAAGAAATATCTAAGACTGGGTAATTTATAAAGAAAAGAGGTTTGATTGGCTCATGGTTCTACAGGCTGTACAGGAAGCATGGTTCCAGGATCTGCTTCTGGTGAGAACTTCAGGATGCTTCCAATTATGGCAGAAGGTGAAGGGGAACAATTGCATCACATGGCAAAAGTGGGAGCAAGAGAGAGGTAGAGGTGTCAGACTCTTTTAAACAACCAGATCTCACCTGAATTAACTGAGTGACAACTCCCTTATAACCAAGGAGATGGTGCTAAACCATTCATAAGGGACCCGTCCCCATGACCCAATCACCTCTCACCAGGCCCCACCTCCAACATTGGGAATCACATTTCAACATGAGATTTGGAGGGAACACACTTCCAAACCATATCAGGTTACAATCTAATCTTGGCTGGGGCTGCAGTCATTTGAAGGCTTGTCTGGGGCTGGAAGACCTGTCTCCCAGTGACTCACTAACATGACTGGCAAGTTGGAGCTGACCCTAGGTGGTGACTCTGAGTTCCTCTCCTTGTGGGCTTCTACATAAGATCTTCTGTAATAACCTTATAGCCTGGCAACTGGTTTTTCCCAGAACAAGCAATCCAAGAGACCAAGATGGAAGCTACAATGCCATTTTTGGCCTATACATGGAAGTCACACATCATTACTACTGCAGTGTTTTATTGACCATGCAGGGCCAAGCCTGATTCATTGTGGAAGGAGACTATCCAATGTCAAGAATATCAGAAAGTGTGCATTATTGGGAACCATCTTGGAAGCTGGCTATCATACCATCCATATGAATTAGGAAAAAATGTTCTGAGTATTAAAAAAAATAGTAATAATAACAATAACAGAAGTTCCTACATTTTGGCTTAATAGTTTCGGTATAGAAACTCCTATTGTAATTTCTGGGCTGGCATGTGCTCCTGGTTCTCTTCTTTCCTCCTTGCCTTATTTTGTCTATCACTTTCATGGAGCTCTTTCTTCAGTCTGCCCTTTCAACATGTTTCCTCAGGGGCTTATCTTTATCTTTAGCTCTTTATTCTCATTGTATATGCTTTATCTAGGTGACATCAAGGGTGCTGTATTAGGGTTCTCTTAGAGAGACAGAACTTACAAGATATATATATATATATATATATATATATATATATAATATATAACCTATATATATATGGTATATATATAGGATATATATTATATATATATAATGTATATATAAACACACACATATATACCCTATATATATATTTTATATATATTATACATATTTTATATATGTTATATATATATACTACAATGTAATATATTATATATATAGGAGCGTTTAAAAAAATTAATTTAGTTTTTTTTTTTTGAGACGGAGTCTCACTCCGTCACCCAGGTTGGAGTGCAATGGCACAGTCTTGGCTTGCTGCAACCTCCATCTCTGAGGTTCAAGCAATTCTTGCCTCAGCCTCCCAAGTAGCTGGGACTACAGGCGCCCGTCACCATGCCCAGCTAATTTTCATATTTTTAGTAGAAACGGGGTTTTGCAATGTTGGCTAGGCTGGTCCAAAACTCCTAACCTCAGGTGATCCACCCACCTCGGCCTCCCAAAGTGCTGGGATTACAGGTGTGAGCCACCGTGCCTGGCAGGGAGTTTATTAAATAATAACCTACATGATCACAAGGTCCCACAATAGGCTGCCTGCAAGCTGAGGAGCAAGGAGAGCCAGTCCGAGTCCCAAAACTAAAGAACTTGGCGTCTGATGTTCGAGGGCGGGAAGCATCCAGCACGGGAGAAAGATGTAAACTGGGAGGCTAGGCCCATCTCTCCTTTTCATATTTTTCTGCCTGCTTTATATTCAGTGGAAGCTGATTAGATGGTGCCCACCAGATTAAAGGTGGCTCTGCCTTCCCCAGCCCACTGACTCAAATGTCAATCTCTTTTGGCAACACCCATGTAGACACACCTAGGATTAATACTTTGCATTCCTCAATCCAATCAAATTGACATTCAGTGTTAACCATTACAGGTGCCCACTACTGAGGTCTCACATCCATATTTTCTGCCTAAACTTCTTTTGTTTGAGGCACCTATTTCTAAAACATATTGCAAATTGACCATTTTCAAACTCTAACTGCTCACTTTTCTCTCTAAGCCTACTCTTCCTGTACCCACTTTCTGATATCTGACATGAAGTCGACATTGGAGTGTTTGCTGAATGAATCTTTTATGCATTGTGACATCTCTAATTATAGGCATCTTTATGCTTTTCAGTGTGGGTGAATGCCACACTGGCAAAAATAAATTATAAGAAAGCTTTGGGGCCGGACATGGTGGCTCACACCTGTAATCCTAGCAATTTGGGAGGCTAAGGCAGGAGAATTGCTTGAGCCAAGGAATTTGAGACCAAGTCTGGACAACATAGGGAGAACCCATCTCTACAAAAAAAAAATTAAAAAATTAGCTAGGTGTGGTGGTGCTATTAGGTCCCAGCTACTCAAGAGTCTGAGGTGGGCAGATCACTTGGGGCTGGGAGGTTGAGCATGCAGTGGGCCATGAATGTGCCATCACACTCCAGCCTAGGTGACAGAACGAGACGCTTTCTCAAAAAAGAAAAAATAAAACTTTGACAGAAGAATGTTTTTGAAATATAGGCAATACATTAGGGATAAATGGACAAAAGTAAACATACATAAAGGTATAATATTTATGGCTTGTTGCAAACACTTATTTATGAACCAGAAAAGATGCCTGACGGTCATTGTCAACTGTTCCTTGAAGTCTCAATGCCCAATACTGCCATATAGGGTTCGTAATGCTAGGTATCATCAGGATAGAAACAAAGCTCTACCTTTTCAAAAATTCTTTTATTGGGTATTCTTCAAATGTGGCCTTTTACAACCACCTGTTGCTCCAACCCCAGCATAACTCTAGCTTTCTCCTTTGACTTACTCTGTCTGTATAATGCACTGGTTCTGAGAAGCTTAGACTAAAATTTTTGTCAAAGGACAGGAAAAGAGTGATGATGATGGTGATGGTGATGATGATGAGAATGACGATAGTTAACATCTATGAATTTTCTTCTGTGTACCAAATAATGTGCTAAGTGGTCTGTATGTATTATCTCATTTAACCATCACAACAACCCCATGGGATAGATACTACTATCTTTAACCCCATTTTAGAGATGAAGCAGCTGAGGCTCCCAAGTTATCACACAGTGAATAAGTGATTCATTCAGGTTGAGGTTGAAACCTGTTTGACTCAAACTCTCTTTGTAATCCCTTCTAAGCCCCCTCCCGTAGCCTCAATCACCTTAATAGGTGCTGTATGCCTTCTTAGAGGATATAATACTGCCTAAAGTCACTGAGAGGGAACTCCAAAGGTCATATACATAGCCTATAAACCTACATATGTAAGATATAAGACACTATAGCTTCTGCTGTTACTTTAGTGTCCTCTCTAAGTTGAAACTCTCGACAGCTTAGTGAAGCATCTATAAAGGATATTATCACCACTTAGGGGAAAATAGTGACTCAAACAGCTAAACGACTTGTCAAAAATCACCCAGTCCAGCTCTATAGCTGGAACTAGAATCTAGACCTCCTAAAACCTAGTTCCTTTTTTTCTTCTATTTTAGTGTTCAAGGTTATGAGTGTAGAGCCACATTTCTAATTATCATTAGCCAGAAGATACACATGACTGTTCTGAGATATCTTAAATGATACAGATCTTTGTAATTGGGGAGAACAAAGGGCAAAAACCAGTCATGTGCTTGAGAATTACCATATCAGTGTTGATGACTCATTTGCTTTCACCCAAGCACCCTCTTGAGTCCTTTAAATTTTTCTCCCTTCAGTTTTATTGAGGTATAATTGACTCAAAAAATTATATATATTTAAGGTGTACAGCATGGTGTTTTGATATATGTATACACTGTGAAATGATTACCACAATCAAGCTAATTAAGACATCCAACTTGTTTAAAATAAGTCTATTATCCCAGGATACCCAGACCCCCGTGATAAAAGTCCTGGGTCTCCCTGCAAGGTATGCTTTAATACAACTTCTTCCCACAAGGGGGGGCCAAAAATGCTTTGGGGGCTAGGAGATGAAAAGCACTAACAGGTTCTGAAAATCCTACTTCCTTTCTGGTATCTTTTGCCAGTAAGGCCCTCCCAGCGGTCTCCAGAAAGGAAAAGCAGATAGTGTTGATGCTGATGGTAGTGTTTTTGTATACGCACATGGGATGGAGGTAGGGGACTTTCATCTGAAGAAACTTGAGAGATAAAGTCCTTCTGAGCAACCAGTCAGTGCTGTGTTCTCATCACCTATTTCTTTCTCCTGCTGGAACTTTGTCCTGAAAAGCTGCCTTCTTTTGCCACTGTGTGGGGGAATTGGATCAGCTGCCTGTTGAAGCCTGCTCCCTTAACACTGGGTCAATAATCTTGCCCCATCAGCCCATTGGAGCTGCTTCTGTCACCTCCCACTAAGGGTATTAAAGAGGACCTGGTAAAAAGACTTCTACTGCTTTCTTCGCAGAAGGTGGGTAGATGTTGGGGGAGAAAATCCCACGTGATTATGGCCTTTGGCACTGCTTTAACTTTGGTAGTACCAATATTTCAGTTAGGCCAAGGAGCAAGAAGGGTTGCTGTGGCTTTGACAGATAAAGCAAACTTCTGAATCCACATTTGAAGAAGAAATTTGGCCCCAAACCAGTAATATGTATAAGGGATGGGGAAATTCAGGCTTATTCAGAATGTAAAAATTAATTAAACTATTGTTTCCATTGATACCCTGCAGATCTTTTTTTCTATCAGAAATATTTAAGAAATTTACATGTGATAATAACTTTCAAACACGATATTTCCAAATGTCAAGTTAATGTGTTCAGGGAGCAAAAAGACTTAAGCACTCAGTATGAGGCTCACATCACATCTGTTTCCACAAGTACTTTTGGGACCCTTTGAGGCAAAGACAGTGGGGGACGTTGACTTATTTGTAAGACATGGAAGAGAAGATGGAAACATCCCTTTCATCTCCCTTCATCTTTATAAATGGAGATAAGGATTGGTTGGCATAGTGTAGTATTTCAGGAAAAAATAAATTATGAGTCATTTTAATTGCAGAAATAACAATATTCATAAATGAAAAATGGGGTTACGTTTTAGAATGGAGAGAAGTGGGCTATTAAAATGACATATTTTGAATAATATAACTTCCCAGCAAGATGTAATTACTGATTTCTTTTTAAAGACTAAAGCAATAATCTAGCAATTCTCAAAATCCATTCAGTTTTCTATAGACATTTAAGAATTACTGTTTGTTTTTTGGAGTGGAAGTAACATCTTTTGCAGTTAGCTTTTGGAACATGGCCACTGCTGAATAGAGAGTTCCAGTTGTGCATTATATTTCTTTTGTATAATTGCGCTAAGAGAATACATTGACATATTGTGTAGTTTATAATGAGCTGGAAATAAAAATGAAAAAGGGGTGGCCAAGGCAAGATGGGTCAAAGTCAGAGTGGTGGTCATCGTCCTGGAGGTGGCAAGAAGGATGACAAGGACAAGAAAAAGAAATATGAACCTCTTGTACCAACTAGAGTGGGGAAAAAGAAGAAGAAAACAAACAGACCAGATGCTACTAGCAAATTGCCACTGATGACACCTCACACTGAGTGCCGGTTAAAATTACTGAAGTTAGAATTAAAGACTACCTTACCGTGGAGGAAAAATTCATCAGAAGTCAGAAACAAATGAAACCATTAGAAGAAAAGCAGGAGGAGGAAAGATCAAAAGTGGATGATCTGAGGGGCACCCCGATGTCAGTAGGAACCTTGGAAGAGATCATCAATGACAATCATGCCATCGTATCTACATCTGTGGGCTCAGAACACTACATCAGCATTCTGTCATTTGTAGACAAGGATCTGCTGGAACCTGGCTGCTCAGTCCTGCTCAACCACAAGGTGCATGCTGTGACAGGGGTGCTGATGGATGTCACGGATCCCCTGGTCACAGTGATGAAGGTGGAAAAGGCCCCCCAGGAGACCTATGCTGATATTGGGGTCTTGGACAACCAAATTCAGGAAATTAAGGAATCTGTGGAGCTTCCTCTCACCCACCTTGAATATTATGAAGAGATGGGTGTAAAGCCTCCTAAGGGGGTCATTCTCTGTGGTCCACCTGGCACAGGTAAAACCTTGTTAGCCAAAGCAGTAGCAAACCAAACCTCAGCCACTTTCTTGAGAGTGGTTGGCTCTGAACTTATTCAAAAGTATCTAGATGATGGTCCCAAACTCGTACAGGAACTGTTTCGAGTTGCTGAAGATCATGCACCGTCCATCGTGTTTATTGATGAAATTGACGCCATTGGGACAAAAAGATATGACTCAAATTCTGGTGGTGAGAGAGAAATTCAGTGAACAATGTTGGAACTGTTGAACCAGTTGGATGGATTTGATTCTAGGGGAGATGTGCAAGTTATCATGGCCACAAGCCGAATGGAAACTTTGGATCCAGCACTTAGCAGACCAGGCCGCATTGGCAGGAAGATCGAGTTCCCCCTGCCTGATGGAAAGACTAAGAAGCACATCTTTCAGATTCACACAAGCAGGATGACGCTGGCTGATGATGTAACCCTGGACAACTTGATCATGGCTAAAGATGACCTCTCTGGTGCTGACATCAAGGCAGTCTGTACAGAAGCTGGTCTGATGGCCTTAAGAGAACGTACAATGAAAGTAACAAATGAAGACTTCAAAAAATCTAAAAAAAATGTTCTTTATAAGAAACAGGAAGGCACCTCTGAGTGGCTCTATCTCTAGTGAACCACAGCTGCCATCAGGAAAATGGGAGATTTCTCTGTCCCTGAAAGGGATGAGGTTGGGGGAGTTACCCAGAGGAATCCCTTTTCCCATTGGTTTTTATTAGCAAAACATCCTGTGTCTTTCGGAGTACGATGTGTAAGTGCCCATTGGGTGGCCTTCATCTGTTGGTCACTGTGCAGCAGTCTGCTTCTCAATAAAGCATGCTTTTTCACACACACACACACACACACACACACACACACACACACACACAAAAGAAAAAAGAAAAAGATATCACAAACCCTCAACAATGAATTCGTTATTCTGAATATTTTATTTTTCTAACAATGATGCTATGTAAATTGAAGAAAATATAAAAAAATGCTTGTTGGTATTTGGTCTGAGAGTTAAACTAAAGCGAGGTACAGAATTGATCAGTGGTGACTAGATTTCTTGGTTCTTATAAGGAGTTCCTTCACAGGGCAATTTAACTTCTGCCTAAACCTGCCTTTGAACACATGTTGGATTAGGTGTTCTTTTATCCACCTATTAGGTGGATGAACCTGTTCTTTTATCACTATTACTCCATATCAGGCACTGAGGAGGTTCTGTGACACTGAGGCCCCAGCTGCAATTAAAGTCTTTAATAATAATTGTCAAAAACATATGTAGTTATTATACAAGAATGATTATCTTGAGCTACTAGCAATCCTTTAACCTTTAGGCTGTAGGTTCCCTATTTTCTTTCTAATTCCTCCCGTGTATTTCATATGACTCCAGTCAGAAATTATAGACTGTTAAAAACTGTGAAGGGTCTGGGATTTTTTTACTTATTTGCAAACCAGCAAGTTAGCTAAGACAGTTTCTTGGTTGCTGGCAGGAGGCACAAGACTCTTGGATCAGAGATGAAGAACGGTTGATTACTCACAACAGTAGCAGTAGCCAAAGTTTCAGCATTTTCTCTGAGCCTTGGTACCCACAAGATGATGTGAAGAGGGCCACATGACATCTGCTCACTCAGTGGGTTGCATTATAGAAGAGGAACCCCAAGCTTAGGGGGCTCAAATCTTTTATAACAGGCAGTAAGCATGCCAGCCCTTTGCTCCAGAGAGGGACATTATATTTATTATACTGCACAGTAGTCATCTATATCTTCAAGGGCTGTAAGCAAACCTGCTTTTTCCCCCCAGAGTAAGACACTATCTCTGTCTAAACAGTCTTGAAAAGACTATTCCAGAACGAAGGCACTCAGTGCGTCTGCTCACAAGATGTACAAAAACACAAGAGATCCACCAGGAATTGTCTCCCAACACGGACTAGGGCCAAGATGGCCTCTGAAGAACTGTTGGCCTAGTACATCCTTGGGAGTTGCTGCTGACAGGACAAAGCACCGTAGTTATCACCATCATTACTATTACTGAAGAGTTTTGTTCTCATCTTCTGTACTTGGCCAGGTGCAGTGGCTCACACCTGCAATTTCAGCACTTTCTGAGGCCGAAGTGGATGAATCACCTGAGGTTGGGAGTTCAAGACCAGCCTGGCCAATATGGTGAAACCCCATCTTTATTAAAAATGCAAAAATTAGCTGGTCGTGGTGGTGGGCCCTGTAATCCCAGCTATTCAAGGGGCTGAGGCAGGAGAACCCAGGAGACGGAGGTTGTAGTGAGCTGAGATCGTGCCACTGCACTCTAGCCTGGGTGACAGAGCGAGACTCTGTCTCAAAAAAAAAAAAAAAGTTGGTACTTCATACCTGCCTCTGTGTTTAACCAGGAGATTTGGGAGGATGTAGCAGTCACCATAGTTTGGCTTGTGACTTGAGGTTGGGGGCCGGTGGTCCAAAAGTTCACATGCTAGTTTGATTTACTCCTATCCCTCTCTAAAACAAACAAACAAACAAAAAACAACAACGAAAAACTAACTAACTTGATAGAGGCTTTATGTAGCTCCAGCTCAGTGGTTCAAAGCTTTGAAGGGAAAGACCATTCTGTTGGAAGGAAGGATGTGGAATTTGGAAGCTCAGGCTAACTCCCAGTCCCTGAAGAAAAATGGTTCTCCTGACATAGCCTTTAATAAGCTTCTGGACCAAGGGCCACGAAGCTAGCCAAAAGAGCTCTGTTTATCTGCCACATTTTCTTCACATAGGTAGAAATATTATCTTTAAATCAGCAAGCTATCCCATCTGAAATTAACAAAAAATATTGAATTATAGAGCTGTGTTGTCCTTGAAGTCCAAAAATTATTGTCTTCAAAATTTTGCCTTAAAAATCCTTTTGTTTTCTTGCCTGGTTCTAGGAAGTTCAACTTGAGAGAAGGCTGTATTATCAGATTATATTTCATAGACTCTTAAAGTTGCAAGGAACCTTAGAGCTCTGCAGTCCAGCCTGGCCCCCAGGGCTAAGTCCCTGCTATAACCTCTTGCCAGAGGATCATTGTTCCTCTCAGAGAGGAAGCTGGACTGGGCAAAGCTCTGGTTCTGTTCTAGGCTCCACTACTCATTGTGAGATTTTGTGTATATCACTTGCCTTCTCCAGCCTAGGTGTACTCAGACCTAAAGAAGAAAGGAGCCAGATGATCTTTTAGTTTTCTTCTAGCTCTGGTGTTCTCTAAATTCTGGAATGTGTGAATATTTGAACATCTTGAAAGGGTGATTTTTTTCCCTGATAATTGAAGTAACACATGTTTATTTTAGAAAAATAAGAAATTATATATTTTAAAAGTAATTTCTAATTTTATTACCAATTTCAGTGCATATTTTAGACTGTTTTCTGTGTTTAATAAAATTGGAGTCATATTATTCTGTAATTTGCCCCTTTTACTTATCAACATAGCATGCACATCTTACCATAGCAATTGGACTGTATCCTGAAAGAAGCAGATAGCCAGTGAAGGGTTTTAAGTAATTTTCTCTATAAGTCATTCCTCTCCAAATCAGTGGTAGAGAAGAAAGGAGATAACTTTCATGCAGTTTTGATATTAATTCATTCCATTCTTTATTGCTATTTGTGCAGAAAAAGGATGGCTCATGGTTATCTTCATTGAATATGGGGGTTATAGATTATTTTAGAAGTTTAGACATCATGAGATGCTGTATTATTGGCACTGTTTGTGTACATTTATCTGCTATAAAAACAAATTAGAATGGCACATTTCAAGGCACTAATTATAGGGAGACTATTTAATTATACCACAGTCAAAACTATCAACTATGAATATCAACTCTCACACCTCCAACACATATTGACAACCATCAAGTCAATTTTTAGTAACACGTGGGCCAATTGTTACAAAACTGCTTTTAGTGACCAAATTTATTTAAGATTCTTTCATTCCTTACACATTCAAGAGAATTGGAGGTAGTGTACAAAATTAGACACTGTAAAATATAGGACTTTTACATTTTAAAAACCAGGGATACCAACAAAGGAACCAAAAAGCTTGGATGCCATGAAGTATCTAGATTAGTCAATCCAAGTCTGTTTCCTAGCAGCAGAAGTAAACAGGAAAATATATTGGCTTGCATGGTTTTATTGTTGCAGCAGAAAAATATGTATTCTTCTTTTCCCCAGATAAATTTTATTCTGAAATTTATTATATATTCCCTCATGTGAAAGATAATAGGTAATAGTAGAAATCTTCAACTATAGTTTTGCAAAGGAACAATAACCCTGTTAAAATGGATAATTCCTGTATTGACCTTCTACATAAGGGGTGAGCATGTAATATTAAATCGTAATTCAGTTTAGACATTTCTTTGGAGGCTGAAATAATACAGTCCTGGTACGTGGCTTTCTGATGATTTAAAATATAGAAATAGAACTTGGAGCATGTGGTTGATAATCTAGCTATCATGCCCACTTTATTCTTTCTTTCTCAAGGGTCAGATGCCTCAAGGGAACCATTGCCTGACTATAGCTTGCATAGGAATCACGTTGGAAATCTTGGTCAGGTAACTCTAGGACCAGGGTCTAGGTTTATCCATATGCTTTGAGTAGGTGTTCAATAAAGTTTTGTTGAATGAATAACTTAGCAGGATCCACAGCATGGGCAGAACTTTCCTCTCTCTTAGTACTCTCTCTCTGCTAGGAAGCACCTTACATGAATCTGCTTTTTTCTCCATATACTATCGGATGACTCTCTTATTCATTCCTCAGTGATCTCCTCTTCTTCCTTCTCTTTTTACCATTTCTACCCTTGTGCAGTCTGCAGCTGCCATGTTTTTGGACAGCTGCCGCAAATACAATTACATTTCAAAAGTAACTCCTACCATGTTGCAAAAAATAGAAAACAATCAAGAAAAGACTGGTTAAATTACGAAACAGCAATATGATGGAATACTATGCAGCTATTGAAAAGATGTTGAAAATATTTAATAACATGAATAAATATCCATGATATATATTTAAGTGGGAAAAACTATGTGTGTGTGTGTGAGTATACATGAATTTCTTTTTATATCTATTTATCCACCTATCGTCTATTGAGAGAGTGAGACATAGAGACACAAAGACATACACGCACACACACACACACACAGAGACAGACACACACACACACACACACACACACACACAGACACACAGCCACACACAGACAGTGTACAGCTTTAGGTGGTAAAATTAAAGGTGATTGCATTTCTTTGCATTTTGCTTCTCTGTACTTTAAAAATTTTCTATAGTTAACATGGATTATTTGTATTTAAACAAAAAATAGAAAACTCCTTGGCATGGCATACAAAGCCTTTTAATAGGTGGTCACTTCATATTCCTCTAGCTTCTGTTTTGATAGTACCCCATCCTTTGTTATATGCATTACAAACTCCAGTCACATGGGGCCACTTGAATTTCCGCCGGATGCTCTGGGATCTCCCATACTGGATTGTGGGCTCCTAGTGGCAGGTGGTGACTGGGTTGTGGCCCTATCTGTATCTTCTCAACTTCGTGCAGTGCCTGGTGCTTAGCAAGTGCTCAGTGTCAGTTTGTTGAATGAATAGCCAATGTATCATATACTCTTCTCTCAATTTTATTATTTATTTATTTATTTATTTTTGAGACAGAGTCTCACTCTGTCGCTCAGGCTGGAGTGCAGTGACACAATCTCGGCTCACTGCATCCTCCACCTCCCGGGTTAAAATGATTCTCCTGCCTCAGCCTCCTGAGTAGCTGGAATTACAGGCGCCTGCCACCACACCTAAATAATTTTTTTGTATTTTTAGTAGAGACGGGGTTTCACCATGTTGGTCAGGCTGGTCTCGAACTCCTCACCTTGTGATCCGCCCGCCTCGGCCTCCCAAAGTGCTGGGATTATAGGCGTTAGCCACCTCGCCCCAGCCTTCTCTGGACTTTAATCACACCCTCCCTCCTCCTTCCTGGTCACTGGTGCACTTCTGCTGTTCATTTATCAAATTATGGACCTTATATGGTATGTTAATGTGGGTTTGGAGATAGTCACTGAACATGTCCAGAGTTGTTTAACTGTGAACCTTATATATGTTCATGCCTTTATACATTCTTTAGCCTCTAGTCAAACTCATTCACTATCTACTTCATGAAAGCACACCATTTTAGGACTTATTTTGAACACATAAAAGGAGATGATCCAAGGACATCCTACTATAAAAACCTGCAGGATCCATTTCCCTCCTGAAAAAAACATATCTGGTACTGTTTTCTTCTAAAAGTAAAATTAGACCTTGCAGAGATAGTACAATTTAAATGGTGCCACCCAATTAATTTTTCCAGCCAATTTTATTTTTAAAACAATAATTAAACATGGTCTTCTGTAACATCTATTCTTTCTTTCCCCAAAGGAGATATTTTATATTATTTTCCTTTTGTCTTTGCTCAGCACTTTGGCATGTGTGAGTTTTCATTAACTATTCTGAATGCAGGCAAAGGCAATGTGGTAGAAACAAACACAAATCAAGGCCACATAAATTAATAATCTTTTTAGTACCATTGTCCTGCATGCCTTTAGAAATTAATTTTAATACCACCAAACAAGTTCAAAATTTCCTCCTTCTTTAGCTACTGTAAGAAACTCAAACTTCCTTTGGTAATTTTGTGAATGATAAAAGCTCACTTTTGCCTATTTTTATGTAGCAAATATCATCTGGATTTGTGAAAGGAGAACAAAAAATGAGTAGAAAGAGACCAGCCATCTGTGTTAATCAGTACAGTATGTGGGAAAGTGTGGTATAAATTATGGCAGGTAGATCTTTGGATTTCTCTTTTTGTCTCTTTCTGACTAATTGGGTGTATGAATTTATATTCCTGAATTGTAAGGGATTTCTCCGTAAAATATCAGTTAATAAGTATCTCAGATAGGTTCATTCACTGGTAGAGTGTCTTCTAAACATCTAGTAGCCATAGAATAGAGTGCAGTGTAGTTTCATGGTTAACAGCAGAGACTGGTGTCAGACTGAAGCTGACTGTAACCCAAGCGTCACTAGTAGTAAGCTTTGTCATTTTATTTTATTTTATTTTATTTTTTTGAGACAGAGACTCACTCTGTTGCCCAGGCTGGAGTGCAGTGGTGCGATCTCAGCTCACTTCAACCTCCGCCTCCCAGGTTCAAGCGATTCTCCTGCCTCAGCCTCCTGAGTAGCTGGGACCACAGGCATGCACAACTATACCTGGATAATTGTTGTATTTTTAGTAGTGGTAGGGTTTCGTCATGTTATCCAGGCTGGTCTTGAACTAACCTCAGGTGATGCACCTGTGTTGGCCTCCCAAAGTGCTAGGATTACAGGCATGAGCCTCTGTGCCTGGCCTGCTCTGTCATTTTAAATGAATTGCTTAACCTCAGTGTATGTCACTTGTGTGTAAAATGGGGAAAATGGTGATATTTACTTCATAAGATTATTGTTAAAATTAAGTTAATAGATGTTTTAGTTTGTACTCTCCTAATGGTTAATGACGTTGAGCATCTTATCATGTGTTCTGCCATCTACATATCTTCTTTGGCAAAGTATCTGTTCAAATATTTTGCCCATTCTTAAATTGGATTTTTTTTTACAGTTGAGTTTTTAAATATAACTTTTTATTTTGAAATAGATTATGACTCACAAGAAATTGCAGAAATTGTGCTGAGAATTCCCAAGTGTCCTTTGCCTAGCTTCCCCCAGTGATAATATCTCACAAAACCATATATATTGTTAAAACCAGGAAACTGACATTGGCACAATCCTACTAGGTCAGGTACAGACCTAAATTTTACATGTACTTTAAAAATATATTTTGTGGAGAGAGATCCAAGATGGCCACATAGCAGCAGCTCGGGATTGTAGCTCCCAGTGAAAGCGCAGAGACTGAGTGGATGCCGCAATTGCAGACGAATTTTTGATGCCCACAAATTGGGAGATTCCCGGCGAAGGAGCCACATGGGTCACCAGCGCGACTCTTTCGGCCGGCGTGGTAGTTTTGCCGGCACCCCAGCACGGCGCTTCTCGGTGCAGAGTGTACGGGACTGGATGCCCTTTTAGTCAGGCTCCGCTTGTCCCATCCCCACAAGGAGAACAGCAATTGGAAGCGCTGAGGACTGAGAACAAGCACAGCTGAACCCGGGAAGGCCCAGCTCTGTAGGGAAGGGGCGCCCGCTGAAGGAAAACTAAGAAACAGAAAAAACTTCATCACCAACAAGCCGGACGTCCACTCAGAGACCCAATCTGAAAGTCGGCAATTACAAAGACGACAGGTGGATAAATCCACAAAAATGGGAAGAAACCAGTGCAAAAAGGCTGAGAACACCCGAAATCAGAATGCCTCTCCTCCTACAGGGGATCGCAGCTCCTC
>PVKP010029573.1:0-28855 GCA_004027715.1 Plecturocebus donacophilus
GGGGAGGCTGAGGCAGAAAAATTGCATGAACCCAGGAAGTGGAAGCTGCAGTGAGTTGGTCTTGAACTCCTGACATTGTGATCTGCCCACCTTGGCCTCCCAAAGTGCTAGGATTACAGGTGTGAGCCACTGTGCCTGGCCAAGAATTCTCTCTTTTTGGCTAATTTTTGTATTTTTAGTAGAGACAGGGTTTCACCATGTTGGTCAGGCTGGTCTCAAACTCCTTACCTCATGATCTTCCCGCCTTGGTCTCCCAAAGTGCTGGAATTACAGGAGTGAGCCACTGAGCCCTTTCTATATATTCTATTTCTTTGGAATATATATATATTCTCTTTATCTGGAGAACACTAACTAATACACATTGTTAAGGCTTAGGACATTTACATTCCATAGGTGTAAATTCAGTGACTTGTATAAAGATTAATTCTAAAATTTAAAAAGCTAAAGCCAGGCTCAATGGGATGCACCTACAATCTCAACTACTTGGGAAGCTGAGGCAGGAGAATTACTGGAGCCCAGGAGTTCAAGACTAGCCTGGGCAACATAACAAGACCACACCTTTTTAAAAAAGTAATAAAAAGAGTTTCTTTCCCTTTTTTCCTTTTAGCTGGTACCTTGATCTTGGATCTAGTGTTAAAAATACTATTATTTTTGTTTGTTTGTTTGTTTTTGAGATGGAGTTTTCACTCTTGTCACCCAGGCTGGAGTGCAATGGCATGATCTTGGCTCACTGCAACCTCTGCCTCTTGGGTTCAACCAATTCTTCTGCCTCAGCCTCCCGAGTAGCTAGGATTACAGGCATCTTGCCCCCACGCCAGGCTAATTTTTGTATTTTTAGTAGAGAGAGGGTTTTGCCATGTTGTCCAGTCTGGTCTCTAACTCCTGACCTCAGGTGATCCGCCCATCTCAACCTCCCAAAGTGCTGGGAATACAGACATGAGCCACCACACCTGCCAAAAATACTATTATTTTTAACAATATATAGAACCATGGAATGATTGAGTCTTTGGAAAAATAAATGTAATCTTTGGTCAGTAAACCTGACCATTTGAAAGAGAATGTCGCAAATGTCAAGAAGGTCAAAATCCTCTTATTATTTGCTCAAATATCATGCTACATTTTGGTTTGCTTCTACTAAAAGCTGACTTTGTTATACAGCTTTCCTATGATTTGAGCATGTCCTCCAACTTTCATGTGTTGGAAACTTAATCCCCAAATTCATATGTTGTTGGTATTTGGAGGTGAGGCCTTTGGGAGGTAATTAGGATTAGATGAGGTCATCATGGTAGGGCCTCCACGATGGGATCGGGGACCTTATAAGACAAGGAGGAGGCCAGGTGTGGTGGCTCACGCCTGTAATCCCAGCATTTGGTGAGGTCAGGGTGGGCAGATCACCAGAGGTCAGGAGTTTGAGACTAGCCCGTCTCTAGTAAAAATACAAATAAATTAGCTGGGCATGGTGGTATACACCTGTAGTCCCAGCTACTGGGGAGGCTGAGGCAGGAGAATCATTGGAACCCAGGAGATGGAGGTTGCAGTAAGCCAAGATTGTGCCACTGTACTCCAGCCTGGGCAACAGAGTGAGACTCTGTCAAAAGAGAAAGAGAAAGAAAGAAGGAAAGAAGGAAAGGAAGGAGGAAGGAAGGAGAAAGAAGGAAGGAAGGAAAGCAAGAAAGGAAGGAGAGAGCGGAAGGAAGGAGAGAAAGGAAGGAAGGAAGAGAGGAAAGGAAGGAAGAAAGAAAGAGGGAGGGAGGAAGGAAAGGAAGGAAGGAAGAGAGGAAGGAAGGAAGGAAAAGAAGAAAGAGAGAGGAAGGAGGGAAGGAAGGAAGTGAGGAAGGGAGGGAGGGAGGGATGGAGAAAAAAAGGAAAGACCTGAACTGATACACACTCTTGCTGTTCCATCACATGATACCATCCACCATGTTAAGATGCAGCAAGAAGGACCTCACAAGATGCCAGTGCCATGCTCTTGGATTTCCCAGATTTCCGAACTGTAGGGAATAAGTTTCTTTTCTTTATAAAGTACCCAGTCTATGGTATTCTGTTAGCAACAAAAAACAAACTATAATAAGTTTTTGGCTTGTTTTTCCTGGAGTTTTTAATAGCCTTTCATTTTTTGTGGTTGTTGATAAAAGGGACTGTGCTTTTATTGTATCTTTAAGCTCTTCCAAATTTTTGTTTTGTTTTTTCTGAGATGGAGTCTTGCTTTGTCATCCAGGCTGGAGTGTAGTGGCATGATCTTAGCTCACTGCAACTTCCACCTCCTGGGTTCAAGCAATTCCTGTACCTCACCCTCCTGAGTAATTCTGATTACAGGCATGTGCCACCATGCCTGGCTAATTTTTGTATGTTTTAGTAGAGATGGGGTTTCACCATGTTGGCCAGGCTGGTCTCGAACTCTGACCTCAAGTGATCCACCTACCTTGGCCTCCCAAAGTGCTAGCATTATAGGCATGAGATACTGTGCCCAGCCTCTTCCAGGTTTTTGTTAATTATATAGTTTGTATAGTATACTCCACATCATTTTGCAGACATTCTACACAAAACCCTCTCATTTCTTGTTCCATGTTTTCTTTAATTTTTACTTTTTGTGGGTACACAGGTATATATATTTATAGGGTACAAGAGATGTTTTGATACAAGCATGCAATGCCTAATAATCATATCATAGAGAATGAGGTATTTGCTTCCTCAAGTATTTATCCTTTGTATTACAAACAATCCAAGTATAGTCTTATAGATCTTTTTCTTTTTCTTTTTTTCTTTTAGACAGATTCTCACTCTGTCACACAGGCTGGAGTTCAATGGCACAATCTTGGCTCACTGCAACCCCCACCTCGCGGGTTGAAGTGATTCTCCTGCCTCGGCATCCTAAGTAGTTGGGATTACAGGCACATGCCACAACACCCAGTTGTTTTTGGTTCTTCTTTTGGTATTTTTAGTAGAGACAGGATTTCAACATGTTCACCAGGTTGATCTTAAACCCCTGACCTCAAGTGATCTGCCTGCCTTGGCCTCCCAAAATCCTGGGATTACAGATGTGAGCCACTGCACCTGGCTGATACTCTTAGTTATTTTTATTTTTATTTATGTATTTATTTATTGAGACTGAGTGTCACTCTGTCACCATGACTGGAGTGCAGTGGTGCAATGTACAATTAAAAGTGACGGTTAATTAAATGTCCAATTAAAAGTAATTAAATGTACAATTTAAAAATTAAAAGTAACTATTGTACTATTAAATAATAGGTCTTATTATTTCAAACTATTTTTTTGTACCCATTAGCAACTCCCACTTCCCCCACCCCCAGCCCCTTACTACCCTTCATAGTCTCTGGTAACCATCCTTCTACTCTCTATCTCCACGAGTTCAATTTAGATCCCATAAATAAGAGAACCTGTGATGTTTGTCTTTCTGTGCCTGGCTTATTTATCTTCCTAATAATCTCCAGTTTCATTCATGTTGTTGGAAATGATAGTATCTTGTTCTTTTCTTTTCTTTTTCTGTATTTTTTCTTTTTTTTTAAAATAATTTTTTAAAAAAATCACCTGGGTGCAGGTGCGCTAAGGCCTTTTTTCTTTCTTTTTTCTTTCTTTCTTCTTCTTTTTTTTTGGACAGGGTCTTTCTCTGCCACTTAGGCTGGAGTACAGTGGTATAATCATGGTTCAGGTGACCCTTCCACTTCAGCGTCCTAAGTAGCTTGGACGACAGGCACGACACTATGCCCCTCTATAAATTTTTTTTGTTTTTTATAGAGACAGGGTTTCGCCATGTTGCCCAGACTGGTATCAGATTCCTGGGTTCAAGTGATCCTCCCAACTCAGCCTCCTAAAGTGCTAGGATTATAGGCATGAGCCACCATGCCTGGACAGATCTCATTCTTTTTATGGCTTAATAGTACTCCATTGTATATATGCACCATATTTTTTCCTTCCTTCCACCCTTCCTTCCATCTTCCTTCCTTCCTTCCCTTTTCTTCATTTTTATTTTTTTTTTGGAAGAGTCTTGCTCTATCACCCAGGCTGGAGTACAGTGGTACGATCTGGGCTCACTGCAACCTCCACCTCCCAGGTTCAAGTGATTCTCCTGCCTCAGCCTCCTGAGTAGCTGGGACTACAGGGGCGCACCAGCATGCTGGCTAATTTTTGTATTTTTGGTAGAGACAGGGTTTTACCATATTGGCCATGCTGGTCTCAAACTTGCGGTCTCAAGTGATCTGCCCATCTCAGCTTTCCAAAGTGCTTGGATTACAGGCATGAGCCACCGCACCCAGCCTATGTACCACATTTTCTTTATTCGCTCAACCGTTGATGGACACTTAGGTTGTTTCCAAATTTTGGCTATTGTTAATAGTGCTGTAACAAATATAGGAGTGCAGATAGCTCTTCAATATGCTGATTTCCTATCTTTTGGGTACTTTGGGGTTTATAACTAATGGTGGGATTGCTTTATCATATGGTAAGTCTTTTTTTAAAATTTTTCCTTTTTTTTTTTTTTAAGATTAAAAAAAATAGAGAGAGATGAGGTCTTACTATGTTGCCCAGGCTGGTCTTGAACTCCTGGGCTCCAGCAGTCCTCCCACCTCAGCTTTCTAAAGTGCTGTGATTACAGGCATAGCTCTCTTTCTTCAGTTTTTTGAGGAATCTTCAAACTGTTCTCCATAATGGTTGTACTAATTTACATTCATATCAAGAGCCTACAAGAGTTCCTTTTTCTGCCAGGCGTGGTGGCTCATGCCTATAATCCCAACACTTTGAGAGGCTGAGAGAGGCAGATCACCTGAGACTGGGAGTTCAAGACCAGCCTGACCAACATGGAGAAACCCTGTCTCTACTAAAAATACAAAATTAGCCAGGCGTAGGAGCACACGCCTGTAATCCCAGCTACTCAGGAATCTGAGGCAGGAGAATCGCTTGAACTGGGGAGGCAGAGGTTGCAGTGAGCTGAGATCATACCATTGCATGCTAGCCTAGGCAACAAGAATGAAACTCCATCTCACGAAAAAATAAAATAAAAAATAAATAGAGTTCTCTGTTTTCTGTATCCTTGCTAGCATTTTTTATTGCCTGTCTTTTGGACATAAGCCATTTTAACTGGGGTGAGATGATAGCTCATTGTCATTTTGATTTACATTTCTCTAATGATTTGTGATGCTTAGAATGTGTTCATATGCTTGTTTGCCATTTGTATGTCTTCTTTTGAGAAATGTCTATTCAAATCTTTTGCCTTTTTTTTTTTTTCCTGATATCGAGTCTTTCTCTTTGCCCAGGCTGGAGTGCAATGGTGGGTCTCAGCTCACTGCAACCTCCGCCTCCAGGGTTTGAGCAATTCTCCTGCCTCAGCCTTCTGAGTAGCTGGGATTACAGGCACCCATGACCATGCCTGGCTAATTTTTGTATTTTTAGTAGAGACAGGCTTTCACTATATTGGCCAGGCTGGTCTTGAACTCCTGGCCTCATGATCTTCCTGCCTTGGCCTCCCAAAGTGCTGAGATTACACGCATGAGCTACTGCGCCTGGCCCTTTTGCCCATTTTTAAAATCAGATTACTAGATTTTTTCCTATTGAGTTTTTTGAGCTCCTTATGTATTCCGGTTATTAATCCCTTGTCAGATGGGTAGTATTTTCTCCCATTCTGTGGCTTGTCTCTTCACTTTGTTGATTGTTTCCTTTGCTGTACAGAAACTTTTTAACTTGATGTGATTCCATTTGTCCATTTTTGCTTTGGTTACTTGTGCTTTGGGGAATTACTCAAGAAATTTTTACCCAGACCAATGTCCTGGAGATTTTCCCCAACGTTTCCTTGTAGTAGCTTCACAGTTTGAGGTCATGGATGGAAGTCTTTAGTGCATGTTGATTTGATTTTTGTGCATGGTGAGAGATGGGGTCTAACTTCATTCTTCTGCATGTGGAGGTCCAGCTTTCCCAGAACCATTTATTGCAGAGACTGTTCTTTCCCCAGTGTATGTTCTTTGCACCTTTGCCAAAAACGAGTTCACCTAGGTGTGCAAATTTGTTTCTGTGTTTTCTATTCTGTTCCATTGGTCCGTGTGTCTGTTTTTATGCCAGTACCACTCCGTTTTGATTACTATAGCTCTGTAGTATAATTTGAAATCAGATAATGTGATTTCTTCAGTTTTGCTCTTTTTGCTTAGGCTAGCTTTGGCTATTCTGGGTCTTTTACGGTTCCACCTTAGTCCATGTATCATTCAGCTATTGTATCAGCTAGAATTACATTTACTGAAAGTAACCACAAGAAATGGCAACTCACAGTAACAACCAAACAGGACTTTATTTTTTGTCCAGGAATAAGAAGTCTGCAGGCAATCCATCCAGGCCTGTTACTGAGGTTCCATGATGCTTCAAGGATCCACACTCCTTCTTTCGCTCCCCTTAGCCATCCATTCCTAGAGTGTGACTTCCACTTATGCTCATCACTTCCTAGTTGCAAGATGGATGCTTGCTTCTCACATGGGGCCCACAGTCCCCAGACAGGAAGAAGGGGAAGGGGGAAGAGCAAAAGAGCTTTCTTAGAGGCTCTCACCCCGTGACCTCTGTTTCATCTTATTGGCCAACATGATGTCTAGTAGCCACCCTAGCTGCAAGAGAGTTTGTGAAAGGAAGTTTGTAGCTGAGTATATCATGCCCTGTAGAAAACTGGAGGTTTTCTTAGGGAAGAAGGTGGAAATGAATATTGGGTTAACAACTAGCAATGGGCCTTTTTATTTCATTGCCTTTCAGGGTTAGTAGTGCCTCTCCCCCACCACCCCCAGACTTTAGTGAGCATCAGAAGTACTATTTCTGGCCTGGCACAATGGCTCATGCCTGTAATCCCAGAACTTTGGGAGGCCAAGGTGGGTGGATCACTTGAGGTGAGGAGTTCAAGACCAGCCTGTTCAACATATGAAACCCTGTCTCTACTAAAAATACAAAAATTAGCCTGGTATAGTGGCACACACCTGTAATCCCAGCTTCTCAGGAGGCTGAGGCAGGAGACTCACTTGAACTCAAGAGGCAGAGATTGCAGTGAGCTGAGATCGTGCCACTGCACTCGGGCCTGTGTGACTGAGCAAGACTCAATCTCAAAAAAAGAAAGAGAGAGAGAGAGAGATAAAGAGGAAAAAAAGTGCTGTTTCTTAAAATTCAGTTTCCTGTGTCCTAGTCTCACCTCCTGGCTTGGGAATGCATATTTTTAGTAAACTCCTTAAGTGATTATTTGCTGCCAAACTGACACCTGTTCACAGACAAACACATGGGGACCACTAGTTGTAAAATTCAAACCTGAATATGAACTGTTAATAAACTAATAAAAGTTTTTTTAATAAAAGCTTTCCTCATGATTCCTCAAGTTTTGGTGCATGCGGAACCCAGAAACATTAGAATATGAAATAACAGCGAGCAAATTAATTAAGATCTTTGTTTTCATTAATAATGAAGGCAGTTCATTCTTTTACCTTTCCTGAAGACACTGGAGAGATACCAAGGCAGCTAGAACCTGAGAAGCTGTGATTCTGTAGAAAAGGAAGCCTGTAAAGGAGAGGCTTTTTTTTTTTTTTTTGAGACAGAGTCTTGCCCTGTTGCCCAGGCTGTAGTATAATGGCGTGATCTTGGCTCACTGCAACCTCCGCCTCCCAGGTTCAAGCAATTAACCTGCCTCGGCCTTCTGAGTAGCTGGGATTACAGGCACGTGCCACCACACCTGGCTAATTTTTTGTATCTTTACTAGAGACAGGGTTTCACCATGTTGGCCAGGCTGGTCTCGAAATCCTGACCTCAAGTGATCCATTTGCCTCAGCCTCCCATGGTGCTGGGATTACAGGCATGAGCCACTTCACCCCGCCAGAGGCTGACATTTGCTGCCATTTTGCTCCGCAATGAACTTGCTGCTTTGAAGGCAGTGACTAAGAGGTTGAGATGGTGAGCAGAAAGGGAAAGCTAAGAAGCTGAAAAGCTGAGAAAACTTTTTAAAGGCAAATTCAGGACTGGGATGGTAAAATCTGGGGTGCAGAGCCTGCTACGGGCAGTCCTGGGGCCCTGGAGGGGACTCCTAGCTAGGAACAGGTCAACTGAAATAGGCAGGGGAAACTGAAGTGCAGCCTCGAGTCAGCTCTACCCTTGATGGATTAGGGTCACCTGGCTGCCCTGCCCGCTCCTAGGGTTACTGAATCAGCAGCGAGTTCATTAGTTTTTCTTCTCATTCCTTATTTTACTATGAGCCCGTGTTTCCAGAGCCACCGAAAACAGTATAACTCCTAGTGTTTAAGATAAGCACTTGACATACTTGTTTCCTTTTATAGTGGCTTAAACTGTGTGTCTGACAGTTTCCAAAACCTAAAACAACACATAGACTTTTCTGTTTATTTTTATTTTCAGTTCCGCCTTTCTGTTTTTCTGAGTTTTGTTTGCTTTTTGTTTTATAGTCTTGGTCAGACTCTTATGACAGATGTCTGAAGGCATATGTAGCAAAATGTGTATAGTGCTTCCCACTGATGCCATGTTTTCAGGTGACTTTTATTTTGTTCTTTAAACTTTCTAAATTCCTTTTTGTTTTAAAATGAAGATGAATAATTTTTACAAAGAGGAGCTATTTCTAAAGTATGCATTTGCTGGCAAATCTTGACTATGTATCACTGTTTTGGAATCTGCTTTTTCATTTCAGAAGCATTTTATGTTTGAATGCATGTTTCTCTCTCTTTTTTTCTTTTTTTGAGATGGAATTTCGCTTTTTGGCCCAGGCTGGATGGAGTGCAGTGGCTCAATCTCGGCTCACTATAAACTCTGCCCTCTGGGTTCAAGTGATTCTCCTGCCTCAGCCTCCCGAGTAACTGGGATTATAGGTGTGCACCACCACGCCCGGCTAATTTTTGTATTTTTAGAAGAGATGAAGTTTCACCACGTTGGCCAGGCTGAGCTTGAACTCCTGACCTCAGGTGATCCACCCACCTCAGCCTCCCAAAGTGCTGGGATTACAGGCATGAGCTACTGTGCCCGGCTTTAATGCATGTTTCTTTCCACATTTGCATGTACATATGTATATAACAGATGTCAAGAGTAATGTATATGGTGGTTGTCTTGTACTATGGGTGATTTCTGCTTTTTTCCCCTACTGTTGCTGGAACGTTCAAGAGGGTCTCCAGATGCTGGTGAGATCCTCACCCCAGTTGTTTTCCAGGTTCTTGACACCTTTTCCAGAAAGAATTCAGAGACAAGTCAGAATGAAGGAAAAGGCAAAAAGCTTTTATTGCAAAGTGACAGTACACAGTGAAGAGAGAAGTGCAGGCATGTTGGTGAGAATGTGCGCACACAAAGGAGTCTGGGTTTCTAATTTTGTGGGTGTTTCTTTAATGAGGGGGTGGAATAATCATTAGGTATTCTGGAAGAGGGGGGATTTCAGCTCCCCCCCCGCCTCCTGCCCCCAGGTACCACCCCCTTTCTCCCTGATTTGGGTTTGCCGGGAAGAGTCATGGACATATCACCCTGACTCTGTTGCCCAGGCTGGAGTGCAGTGTCATGATCTTGGCTCACTGAAACCTCTGTCCCCTGGCCTCAAGCGATTCTCCCGAGTACCTGGGATCATAGGCACGCGCCACCATGCTCAGCTAACTTCTTTGTATTTTTGGTGGAGACAGGGTTTCACCATATTACGCAGGCTGGTCTCGAACTCCTGACCTAAGGTGATCTGTCCTCCTCAGCCTCTCACAGCGGTGGGATTACAGGCGTGAGCCACCACACCCAGCCTTCTCCTCATTTTGGTTTGTCTGCTATCCTGCAGTTTCTTTGCCTAGCTCTTGTCTGAGCTCTTGTTTGGATTCTCCCATCCTCCTGCAAGCACCCAGTGCTTTTCCTACCTCATTCCCCCTTCAGAGATTTCCGTCCCTTATTTTTAAGAGTTGATGAGGAAAGAGGTCAGTCATCTGTGTCTTCTTGCTGATTTAAGGGTGCTGGCCCTGCCTACCAAAGGATTGGAAATCTCCGGCTGCCTGGTCTTAGGGTCCCCAGCATTAGCAGGAGAGTCCCATGCTGAGACAGGAATTGGCTGGAATGCTTGCATCACCATCATCTTTACATGGAACTGCTGTAACCTAGAAGATACAAACTTTATAAGGAAGTTGAATATGCATGGGCCAAATAGTAACAATAATAAGATCACCATCAACAGGCCTAAAAGTGGTAAAACCAGGTAATAGAAAGTAGAGCAGCCTTAACAGCATTCTCTATGGAATCGGCTGAAAGGTTTTCTTTTCCAAAGGTGTGAAGCCATTTTGCTTGGTCAGTTGTGCCTGAATTCCAAAGTGGGGGAAGGGATGGTGAGGCCTGACTGACTCCCAGCTTCCTGTCATGGCCTGAACTAGGTTTTCAGGCAATTGTCGTTGTTGTTTGGATTCCCTTTCGCCAAGTGGGAGAGCCATTCTGTTGGGGGCTTATAGGTTTTTTTTAGTTTATATTTTCTCTTTTTTTGTCAATGTATCCCAGGGTGGCGATGTTGATGGCCAAGCTTTTACTTCAGCCCATATTGGTGCTGGCGTGGTGTGCTACTGGCCCTGGATCTCTCATGTCCCCTAGTGGGGCCCCTATGGGATTTAGAGTCAAAAAACCTTATTGCCAATTAAACATTCTAGACCAGATGAGAATGGAGGTGGGCAGGCACTCATTAACCTTCAAACCCCTTTTGAGCATATAAGAGCCAAAAGCTAAAAGGCGAGGTTATAAAATGGACTTATCGATAAATTCTATGCCCTGAGCTACTGCCATTTGGGCGTGCAGTAATTTGGTATACAAAACACAAGCATGTTGTTGAGCTGTTGAGGTGTCTGTGTGCCCATTCTTGATCTGGGGGTGTCTGAATTAATTTTAGCCCTCAGAACTGACCCTTACAATCTGATGTGATAGTCCCAGGGACTGGAAGGATTGAATAGTTTCAAATTCTGGAGGTAAAATAAGACATAAAGAATTGACATATTAAACAAAAAGGTCACAAGCCCTGTCTAGTTTTGAGAATGACAGGAGAGCAAGTTCACAGGCAGCTAGATATTTAAATTATTTAGTATGAAGGCATAGAGTAAATTATTAATTCAGATACAGAGAAGATTATTAAAGGAATTTTAATAGTTTGAATACAGACCTGTTGCTGTGTCTCGTGAAAGCAGTTTACTTTGATTGTCACCTTTGCCCACGTATAAAGATGAGGCTTTGGTTAGCTTGAGTTTGGCATCAGATACTGGCAGAAGTCAGTGCCTGCTTCAGATGAGATCAGTGCATCCAGGTGGCAAAGACCTGTAACTTAACAGCACAAGGATTAATAGCGCCTGATAAGAAATTTGCTTTTTTTTTGAGACAGAGTCTCGCTCTGTTGCCAGGCTGGAATACAGTGGCACGATCTCGGCTCACTGCAACTTCTGCCTCCTGGGTTCAAGCGATTCTCCTGCTTCAGCCTCCCAAGTAGCTGGGACTACAGGTGCACACCACCACACCCAGCTAATTTTTGTATTTTTAGTAGAGATGGGGTTTCACCACGTTGGCCAGAATGGTCTCCATCTTTTGATCTTGTGATCCACCCGCCTCAGCCTCCCAAAGTGCTGGGATTACAGGCATGAGCCACTGTGCTCAGCCAAGAACCTTTTCAAGGGGCTAGAGGTGGTGATACTGGAGTTCATGATACCGGAGTTCATGGTCTGATTGAAAGCTGTAAAAAGATTCTATAGCCTTGACCTTATAGTGATTAATTTTTATAGCTTTAATAATCCCCAGTAATAAGACTGAGACATAATTTAAAATTTTGATTTTGAGGATTTTTTTAAAGATGTTAAAAGGCTCAAAACATTGGATCAAAACAATTATTTCTGACTCATCCTAAACAATCATTTTACTTTAGAACAAGAATTTATATACAAGATCCTTTTTTATATAAATTTCTTTCCTTTATAATCTTCCTTACCAAAAACACATCTTTATATCCATAATTTCTTTACATCTCTCTCCCCTACTTACTGTGGTTCCATTCTATTTTGTTTCATACCTAACCATTTTCAAGTCCATAATTTGAACTGATCTTGAAAAGAACAAAAATCGGCAGGGTGCAGTGGCTCATGCCTGTAATCCCAGCACTTTGGGAGGCTGAGGCCGGTGGATCACTTGAGCTCAGGAATTTGAGACCAACCTGGCCAACATGGTGAAACCCAGTCTCTACTAAAAATACAAAAATTAGCCAGGCGTGGTGGCAGGTGCCAGTAATCCCAGCTACTCAGGAGGCTGAGGCAGGAGAATCGCTTGAACCCAGGAGGTAGAGGTTTCAGTGAGCCAAGAATCACACCACTGAATTACAGCTTAGTCGACACAGTAATAGTCTGTCTCAAAAAAAAAAAAAAAAATTCCTCCTATTGTACAAGACGAGAGACAGGGACCATGGATAAGACATGGTACATCACATTAATCACACTTGGCTCCTTTCCCTCCTGCTCATCAGAGGCTGGACTCTCCTCAGTTTTCATCTCTCCATTTTCTGCAGGGAAATCTTTAGTTTCTTGGTTAGCCACTTCAGCCTGTTTTCCCTTTGCTCCCTTTTTCCCTTTTGTTTGCACTTTTAGGTCTGAAGATTTCTCCTTTCCTGCTTTTTCTAGGCTTTGTTTCTACTTTTGCAGGAGCAGGGTTAGCAGACAACTGTGCCAATCTCCTCTTGGGCTTTTCCTTCATGGCCCCGTTGGCTGAGCTGACCTTCCTCTTGGGCATGTTGGTGGTGAGGAGGGTGCCTGCCGGGTGCCTACGGGCAATGGCAAAACCAGAGCTTTCTGGAAGCTGGGCTCACCAGCTGCTGCAGCTCCTCCCACTACCCAAGCTGCCAAGACCTGTGGTGCAGACTTTTTCCCTCGAGTTTATAGAGCTATCAGTAGTAGCTCACTCATTTATTCTGTAATGAATACCCCACCTTCCCCTCCTCCATCTGCCACTTTCTTATCTACTGAATTTGATCTTAACTCCACAAAAAGCTAGCGAAGTCTGGGAGAAAGTTGGAAAGCTTAGGATGGTGAAAGTAATGCTGTCTCAAATGCAAACTTGTATTATTTTTACATTGGAAACAAATTGGAAAAGAATAAAAGAGTCTCACTCTTTTGCCCAGGCTGGAGTGCAATGCTGTGATCTTGGCTCACTGCAACCTCTGCCTCCTGGGTTCAAGTAATTCTCCTGCCTCAGCTTCCCGAGCAGCTGGGATTAGAGGCATGTGTTGCCATGCCTGGCTAATTTTTGTATTTTTGGTAGAGACAGGGATTCACCATGTTGGCCAGGCTGGTCTTGAACGCCTGACCCTCAGGTGATCTGCCTGCCTTGGCCTCCCAAAGTGCTGGGATTACAAGCCTGAACCACCGTGCCTGGCTGAGGGACTTTTACTTGAACTTTTCTAAATTCCTATAATATTTAAATTCAAATAAATGTCTTACTTTTGTAAGAAAAACTAATTTTTATGAAAAGGAAACTGGTAATTATCTTGTTGAAATAAAAATTATCTATAGTCATCCTTATTTTGATAACTTTATGTGAGGCAAAATATCCCCATATCCATATTTTATATATTTTCTATTAATTTTATTATGTATTTATGTATTTATTTATAGACCAGGTATCTCTGTCCCCCAGGCTGGAGTGTAGTCGTGTGATCATAGCTCACTGCAAACATTACCTCCTGAGCTCAAAGAATCCTCCTGCCTCAGCTTCCCAAGTAGCTGGGACCAGAGACACGTGCCACTGCACCCATCTAATATTTTGTGGAGATGAGGTCTTGCTATGTTTCTCAGAATGGTCTCAAACTCTTAAGCTCAAGTGATCCTCCTGCCTCAGAATCCCAGAGTGTTGGGATTATCAGTGTGAGCCACCATGCCCAGCCTGTATTTGATTTTTTATTTACTTAGCAAACCAATATTTTGCACTTTCTTTTTCTACTGTGAAAAAAAAAATCTACTCTCTAATCTATAAGGGGGGTGAAAACCTATTTGCAATGTGAAGTAGCCATTTGAGATTGAAATCTAACTATGAGAAGTTGAGGGGGAATAATCTACTTAAAATAGTCTTGCTTAACTTTATACAGAAAGGGCAACTTGGTACCAGGACATAAGTTAATATAAGGAACAGGAAGACACCACACAAAGAACCAATTTTAAAATGATCTCTTCATTTTTAATTTCTTAAAAAGCACATTCATAGCACACTCCAAGAATGCCACACAGCAGTGGTTTGCTGCTCTTTGTCAGATTATGTCAGAAAACAAAAAAAAAGTTCTAAATGATAATGGTTTTAAAAATTAGTTCTCTGAAATTTCTGTAAAGCCATTATCACCAGTCATCTAAATCTTTATTTTGGAATAGTAAACCTTTCAAAAATGTAATGAGCATCTACCCAAAATCACACTTCACTGAAATGCAATTAAAAGCTATCCAACAAAAACAAAAATAAATATTTTTCTAGAAAGAACATATTTGGCATTTTAACATAATGTTAAAAAGAGCTTTCAAATGTAAAGGATGTCTAGATTTTTACTTTCTATTACCAGACAGAAGGTTTGGATCTTTAGTGGTTCCAATCTGATTTCAATAATAGAAGGAATGATTACATTGAAGTTAATGAACTTCAGTCCTAACAAAGCCAATATACTTTCCTAGTACAGTGATTGCTTTTTTTTAAAGTAGTATCCAGCCCGTACTAAAAACTATTAAAAGTAAGGCCAGATAGCTCAAATTAGTTGGTTAATTTGGTATCCAAATTGGTTTTTTTTTTTTGGAGATGGAGTCTCACTGTCACCCAGGCTGGAGTGCAGTGGCATGATCTCAGCTCAATGCAACCTCCGCTTCCCAGGTTCAAGCAATTCTCCTGTCTCAGCCTCCTGAGAAGTTGGAATTATAGGCAAGCGCCACCACATCCAGCTAATTTTTGTATTTTTAGCAGAGACAGGGTTTCACCATGTTGCCCAGGCTGGTCTTGAACTACTGACTCCAAGTGATCTGCCCTCCTTAACCTCCCAAAGTGCTGGGATTACAGGTGTGGTCCACCGCGCCTGGCCCCTAAATTGTTTTATACATACTTTTCATCCTCTGATTATTTAGTATCTCTAATTATTTTGCTATATTTCTCTGAAAATCAATCAAGTACACAGTTTTAGTGAAATATAAATAAATTTTGCTTCATTAACTAAAATATGTCAAACATGGTTAAATCTTATATTCTGTCCTTCCGGATAATTTACATTTTTATGATAAATGTAGATCAGCCACACCATGAGTTATATCCTAACCATTTTACCTAAATGTAGAAAAACTGAAAGCTAACTGGATAGTTAAAAAGCTGTTATATATTTATCTCTTTCAGAAACCTATGATGCCTTTTCTTAGATCTAAGTATGGAAAAAAGAATTCTGTTCATGATATATCAACAAAAATTACATTGCTTATGTCTATTTCTGTCAGCCATTCTGAAACCAAATTTCCGTTTGTTCTACCCAATAAAGAACATATATGTTCCTTTAGAATAATGGCCACAGTCTGGAAACATAATTGAGAAAGGCTAATTCTGGGCCAATAAAATCTTCAAGGAAAGACTCAACACAAAACAGGGAGCTGAATAAAGCAAATATGTTGTAATGAAACACTCCCTTGTAAACACATCTGTCCTTTCCTCCCATATTTGGAAATGTTACCTAAGTTTAAAAAATTAATCAAGACATTTTACACCACAAGTCACATAAAATAAGGTCTATTTCAGCCAGATAACCTATAGCTGTTAAAGAATTATATTTTCCTGTTCATAAGATGAGAGGTAGTGACATTTTATTCTCTCAATGCTGAGCTAAAAATTCCACACATCTGGCACATGGGTTAAAAGGGGGAAAAAGCACATAAGCACCATTGTTCACTCCTCATGTTTTGGTATTTCAGGTCACCCATAACTTCATTTGCTATTGGCAGCTGACAATCACTGGTGTGTTAACACTGAAGCAGTGGGTATTAGTGCTATTCATCATATGGTGCTGGTGGGTCTCCATCATCTTTCAAAAATGAAGCAGCTTTTCTTCCATTCTTCTGAACGTGATCTTCATTCATTTTCTCCAAAGCTTCTATCTACAAAATTAATACATTGAATCCATTTGTCAAAATGCTACTTTTTACAGAAGCCATATTATAGATTGTGCTAGTAATTTTTTTTTTTTTTTTTTTTGAGTCTGTATTGCCCAGGCTGGTCTCAAACTCCTGGGCTCAAGAGATCCTCCCACCTTGGCCTCCCAAAGTGTTGGGATAACAAGGATAACAAGAGTGAGCCACCACGCCTGGCTGGGCCAGTAATTTTTACTCTCTTACAAACTAGGTTATTCCTAATGATTGTTTGAGTTGAAATTACTATATGCATGTGTATGTGTGTGCACGTGTACACATATAGTCATATATATATGTATTTTTTTTACTTGATTATATTATAAGGGTCAAAATTACTATCTTTATCCAACTAGCAATTGGAATCAGCTATGTTTTAAAATGTATTCTATAAAACATTCAGGAAACAGGAAAAAGAAAATTCTACCATTCATCGAACAACAGTATCACTTACTTACTTACTGATCAACTGTATTGTGCTAGAGGCTGAATTTACCATCTTTCTGCTATTTCTCTCTAGCCTTAGGTGCCAGCACAGCTCAACCAAACTCAAGTCATCCTGGGGAGTTCTGGAACAGACTCAGCAATCCTTCTCTGCTTTGGTGTAATGTTGGGAATAATTAACTGCTATTTCACCTTTTAGATTTTGTTTAATTTTAAGAGACTTTCTCTGGAGGAAGCTTTTTCATGGTTCTCTAGATCTGATATTATAATAACTGAGTAGTTCCAAGGATGGCCACTTCTAACTTTCTGTGTTCAGTAAAGGGCAGGGACCACATGTTACTGCTTTTTCTGTCACTCATAGTGTTCATCAACTCCCTCATTCATTAAATAGGGGAAATAGGAGTCTACTGGAAACATGCAGTTTGCCCATCTTAACCAAATGGTGCCCTCTTTGAATAAATGTTTTGCTGTGTGTGTATTCTGAATTTTAAGTATAGAAAAAAACAAAAACAGGCCAGGTGCAGTGGCTCACACTTGTAATCCCAGCACTTTGGGAGGCTGAGGCCGGCAGATCTCTTGAGGCCAGTAGTCAAGACCAGCCTGGCCAACAAGGCAAAACCCTGCTCTACCAAAAAGACAAAAATTAGCCAAGCATGGTGGCGTACACATGTAATCCCAGCTACTCGGGAGGCTGAGGCAGGAAAATCACTTGAACCCGAGAGATGGAGATTGTAGTGAGCCGAGATCACGCCACTGCATTCCAACCTGGGTGACAAAACAAGGCACCCCCCGAAAAAAAAGAAAGAAAGAAAAAATCTCAAGAAAAGAAAAATCTCAAATTAATTTTGTTTTGGGGAAAGGGAGGATAAAACCAGCTCTGAGTTTCAGTTATCTCCTCTATGCAGTTCTGCATAATCGGCAAGGTGAAAAACAGCTCTGTCTCACATACCTCAGCTAAAAAATCAGCTTCATTATCTGCTGAGATGTTTAAGCCTGAAACAGCATTGAAGAGTTCTCGTTCACTAAGGGCTTCCTTGACTCCTCCTTTCTGGAAAAACTAGTAAGGAAATACAAGACGGTCAGTAAGAAGTACTAGCAACGTTCTCTTATAAACTAAAAACAGGAAGAAGCATATTTATAAAAAGACACCACTACATTCCTTCCATCATTTTTCAACCATCGATTTTCCTAATTCCAAGCTGGACTATTCTCAGGTTCTAGTTGCTTTTCATCCTCTCACATATCCACTCTGCCTTCTGGATTTAGTACATCCCACTGCACCTCCTATAGCTACAAAAATTAGTGGTATATATTAAAACCACTTGGCATTGCTTTGAATATGTAAAGAGAATACTTTCACTAAACTCCATGAATTAAAAATTTCAAGCAGGCTCAGAGGTTATTTCCAATATGAAGTTATTCTATGCTTTAGAAAGATCATTCCTATCCAAATCTACTGCCAACAATTCATTTCCCTTAGAAATGCCAAACAAGTATGACCCAACCCTGTGCTTACTGAATTTAACCTTCCCCAATATATATATACACACAAACACATTTATATACACACACACATATATATATATATATATAAAATAAACTAACCTTTTAGTTATTATCTACCTAATCTTTTTACCCTGCTTCAGAGTGACAGTCATCAGACACTGTCCCATGATGGAGTCTATCCCTCTTTTAATGGTAATAATGGCAGCAAGCATGCAGGCACACCATATACCAGCTTCTGTTTAACCACTATGCACACATTAAATGTCTACCTGACTGCTTAAATACAATGAGCCAAAACACTCACTTATTCCCTTGAACTTTTTTTTCTGAGATGGAGACTTGCTGTTGCCCAGGCTGGCTGGAGTGCAGTGGCACGTTCTTGGCTCACTGCAACCTCCGCCTCCCAGGTTCAAGCGAGTCTCCTGCCTCAGCCTCCCGAGTAACTGAGATTACAGGAACCTGCCACCATGCCGGGCTAATTTTGTATTTTTAGTAGAGATGAGGCTTCACCATGTTGGCCAGGCTGTTCCTGAACTCCTGACATCAAGTGATCCACCCACCTCGGCCTCCCAAAGTGCTGAAATTACAGGCGTGAGCCACCGTGCCTTGAACAGTTTACCCAACTGTGAGACATGGAATCGAATTCTTGCAAAATGAAATTTGACAAATTGATCTTTATATCCTTGTCCTTGTCCTGAAAGCAGCCAGTATCCCTTTCTTCAATTTCTAAGAATATGGTCCTCTTACTTATCTTAGGAATGAGAAAAATATCTGCAGCTGTTACATCCAATAAAAAAAGGCATATTGGTTTACACATTTACCTGCGAGACATTCCTGCAGTCCCGGAACAAGAACTCCAGGCCATGAGGATGGGTAGGTTCTACTGACTGACTGACATCAATCAACCAGACCTATTTCAATACAGAACACAGACTCATGTATTTACATTTAAAAATGTACTTAAAGTAATTAAATCTGAACATTAACCAAATGTTCTCCTCACCTTTCCAGCATGCCACAGCATGTTGTACTCACTGAGGTCAGCATGGACAAGTGTACATTCATTATATAACTGACGCATCAACTGTGAAGAGGAAAGGCTCACGTTAGGAAATGAATAAATTAAGTGGCATTAAATAGTTAATTATTGATGATGACATACCCCTAGTCTTATAGTAGAAATCAACATTAATGCATTTGTTTGCCAGCCTTAATAGAGTTAAATAGGAAAGGTTCATCACTATTTCATCTCTTCCCCAGTGACCCCACCTCCCAGAGGCCAGAAAAACATACTTGATTTTCCTTTCAACGTTTTCCTTTGGAGGCAAAGTGGATCACCCTTCTAGTTATATCTTTAAAAACTAATTTGGATTAATATTTCCATATTTACACCAACTGCTGCATTACATGACGGCTTCATGTACAGACTGCATAAAATAGCACATTAAGTTTCTCCAATGTTCAATTAAAACACAGAAGGATAATGGCAGTATTAGGAGTATTTTCTCAACCTAGAAGATCCTCAGATTGAATTCAGTTGCTATTTCAAAGCATGTAGTTTCCTCAAGATTCCCAACACATGCCTTCCAACTTAACATCTGCACTCCCTACTATGTTCAGTTTCGATCATCACTTTCTTATGATGAGACCAAAGCTGTTTCCTTTCCTTCACTGTTAAAGCTATGGACATTCAATGGCTGGGTGCAGTGGCTCACACCAGTAATCCCAGCACTCTGGGAGGTTGGGATTACTTGAGCCCAGGAGTTCAAGACAAGCCTGGGCAACATTGTGAGACCCTGCCTCTTATTTGAAAACAAAAACAAATACAAAAAACCATAACATTCAAGAAAGCACACAAACTAATGAGGCACTTTATCTGCTAAATGTAGTAACAGCAAATTTTATTTAATGAAGTTTTGTGAAAAATAGCTTTATGTACTATGTCACTAATCCTAGCAATAAAGACTTCCCTGGTTAAGTCTGTGAGTTCTCTAAGATTATTTAAGACACATATATTGATATAAAAACAACCCTTCAGTGTTAACATTCCTTTATAGATTTCTTGTTTTTGTTACAGCACCTTGAAATAGCACTATTTTAGGAACTTGGGTTTTTTTGGTTTTTTTTGGTTTTGTTTTTTAAAGAGATAGGGTCTTGCTCTATATCTCGCCCAAGCTGGAGTGCAGTGGCACAATCATAGCTCACTGCTGCCTTAAATTCCTGGGTGCAAGTGACCCTCCCACCTTAGACTCCTGAGTAGCTCGGACTACAGGTGTGTGCCACCATGCGCAGCTAATTTTTAAATTTTTAAAGCAGAGTCTCACTTTGTCGCCCAAGCTGGAGTGCAGTGGCACGATCTCGGCTCACTGCTGCAACCTCCACCTCCCCGGTTCAAGCAATTCCCCTGCCTTGGCCTCGTGAGTAGCTGGGATTACAAGTGCACGCTACCATGACCAGCTAATTTTTTTTGTATTAGTAGAGATGGGGTTTCACCATGTTGCCCAGACTGGTCTCAAACTCCTGGGCTCAAGTGATCTTCCTGCCTCAGACTCCCAAAGTTACAGGCGTGAGCCACCATGCCTGGCTTCTTTAAGGACATTTTTTTAAAGTTTAGAGGAAATATTTTTTAAAGGCAGTGCGTAAATGCTTTTAGAAGGACAACTTACATGAAGAGTTTGATAGTAGGCTTCTTTCATTTCTTCACTATTGAGCTTTACTTCTTTTAATTTAGGAGCTGGAATTTGATCATGGCCAATAAAAGACATAACTAAAATGTGTTTCTTGAGTAGTACAACTGTTGGACAAGGAATTCCAGCTCTCTGCATTCTATACAAAAAGAAATGGTTAAGAATATACAGATCAGAAGGAGAAAATATGTCATCTATTCAATAAATATCTAATTAGGGCCTGCAATGAGCTGTCACTATGTTCTACCCTAGTGGTGTGGGAATACAAAGACAATAAAACACAGCCTCTGCCCGTAGGGAACTCATGGACTGATGGAAATGACAGACAAGGAAAGAGACAATTACAATGCAGCATGACATACGCACTGGCAGAGGTATGGGTAGGAGCTACAGCAGCATAGCACCAAGGATGGCTTATTACAAGAAGAGGTGGGGAACAGGAATTAGCCAGATGAAGACAGTGCAAGGAAATGCAGGGAGGTGTTCAAGAGCACAGTCCATTTGGGGAATGTATATCAATCAGCATAGCTGGGTCTGTGAGTAGGAGGAAGGGGAACGTGGGCTGAGGCTACAGAGACAGGCAAGCTCCACTGCAGAAAACTGTTAAAGAATTTTAAGAAAGGCAGGAATCTCAGCAGTATAGAAAAGAGATTGGAGGACAGCAAGACCTTCTAGACAATGATTCTACCTGGGATTTATTTATTTTTTATTTTTATTTTTTGAGACAAGGTCTCACTATGTTTCTTGGGCTGGTTTTGAACTCCTAGGTTCAAGCAATCTTCCCATCTCACCCTCCCAAGTAGCTGGGAGTACATGTGCATACCATGCCTGGCTTTTTTAGTAAGGAACTCTCAGTAGAAGAATTTTGTAACTAATATATATAAGTAGTTACTTTTGAAAGCAAATGTCTTTAGAAAAGAACAAACTAAAATTAAGCTTTTAAAAGATTAAGATAATGGAAAGGTTTTTAATAAAGATTATTACTGAATTTCTTGGTTGATAAATTATCTGACAGAAAATAAATTACTTAGAAAATTCAGATAAAAGTATAAAAATTAAAACAAAATGTAACTTGATTGGTAAGAACTTACTCCCACAAAATTAAACTAAATGTAATAAACATTTTCTAAAACAAAAAAGAAGGCTTTTTTTTATATGAAGCCTAATTGGATGCTGGAAGTTTTACTTCTTGATAAAAGCAATTTAAAAATGGCATTTAGATGTGTGATAAAATGTCTAAGGCAGAAAATGCCCCAATTTCCCTCAAGCTTTACTGAGGAAAGAAAAAAGAAAATGGCTTTTTCATCCTATAAGTATGAATTGAGGTTATATACCTGGCCTTTCATTATTTCCATAAATGAATTTAAAAGCAAGCATGGATTTTTTTATCCTAATGCAAAAAGGTATTTACCCAAGATTATGTCTAGCACAATATTTTCTTTACCTTGTGAGATTGTGCATTTCTTTTTCTGCCCACATGCGGATGATCTTACGTGGATTTAGTTTACTGAAGCGATCTTTAAACCTGAAATCATCTTTAATATATTTGTCACGATTCTTAAACTCATTAAGGGTTGTTTTAAATACCTTGATGGCACATTCTGTAGGTATAACTTTACTATCTTCCTTTCCATCCTCCATGCTAAGTGGAAGAAAAAAAATAAGTCAGTATAAGTTGCCAGCTCACAAGAACAACAATTTCAAAATAAAGATTCTGAAACACTAAATTAGATCTACCTTTTCTCAGTGTCAGGTCTGGCTTTTTACAGTTAGGTTTGGGATCTTAATAAAGCCTTAGGTTTTGGTTTGATTTTTTAAATAAAACATACTTACAAATAAATTGTCAACCAATTTTCAACCTTCCATAACATAATGTTCTTTACTGGATGACTATGGAATCAAGCTTGAGATACAATGAAGACATACACACTTGAAAATAGGCTACAGTTTCTCTGATATGTTCAGGAGCAAAATTCAATAAAAGCATAAATAAAACAGCTTTTTAAAGAATAACTTTTTCTCTCCTAGCAGACATAAATGTGAGTAAAAGAGTTCCTGCCCCACGAGACTACAAGAAGTGGCAGCAGAGAATGAAAGAAGTCCATGAATAGGAAAGTTCCCTTTTCATTGGAAAGGTCAGGCAAGACTTCATGACACAAGTGCCATCTGAAACAGAAACAGGATAATGGGTAGGATTTGAACAACATGAACAAAAGCAGAGGCAGGAAACCACAGGACATGTCTAAGGAACAACAAACACTATAGTTAAGGCTTGGCTGGAGAGAGAGAATGAAAAAAGTTGGAGCTAAAGGACGCGACAGAGGTACATCTGTGAAGGGCCTAGACAAACTGCTGGAGGTGGTGGGAAATTGTGAGGGCTTCTGAGTGTGGCTCTCTCAAATGCACGCTTCATGAAGATCAAAAGAATGATACTGGTAGCATGGAAAGGCTCAGGGAGAGGCCAGAGGTGTGGGGTCGACTCAGGATGCTATGGCAATAGTCCCCCAATAGTGAGCTTCAGTCTTGATGGTGGCAGTGGGAATGAAAAGGTGGATGGAATGAGAAACAATATTATTTGCCTTTAGATATCTGATAGGATCTTAACCTGGGAAAGAAAGGAACTGTATTTCCAAAGGACAGAATCTGAATCAAACTACCCACCTCCTGTTCTGTACCATATTCTCCCAGCTGACTCCTCCTCTCCCATTTAGTCTCAAAAGGTTAAAGTCCTTCACCTGGTTCTAAGAAACCTCCCTTCTCTTCCTGGGCAATTTCGTTTAGCCCCATGGCTCTAAGTATTATCTCTATATAGATAACTCCTACATTTCTATCCCAGTCCTGACTTTCCCTATAAACTTCAGGCCCATTTATCCAACATGACATCACCCAGAAGTCTACCAGGCATCTCAGATTTAACATGCCCAAAACAAAACTCATGCTAACTGAGTTCTCACTCCACCCTTCCCCAGGCTCTTACCTCATTAAATGGCACCACCATCAGCTGCTCTAGCCCCAATCTATCTTCTTACACCCACATCCCATCCAACGGCATGTGCTGTTCCCTCTACCCTCAAAACACACACCAGTGCTCTCCTACTCTTCACTTCCACTGCCACTCTCCTTAGTCCAAATCTTCACCATTTCACACTTATACTAAAACATTTTAACTGACCTTACTGCTTCTTCTCTTCTCCTCCTATAATTCATTTTCCACACAGCAATCTTTTGAAAATAAGAATCAACTCATAGCTTTGATTCTCAGAGCAGTTCAAGAGCAGACTCCTTACCCTGGCCTACAAAATCCTACCCGGTCCAGCCTGTGCTTACTCCTCCAGCCCCCTTTCCTGTTCACATCCTAGCTCCAGGCAGACTGGGTTTCTTACGCTCCCTCAAAGATACTAACTTTGTACCTGTCCTAAGGCATTAGCACTAGCTGTTCTCTAGTTCAAAATGCCCATCCACCTGATCTTTGATGTATCCTAGATGTGTCATTTACATGTCACTTCATTGGAGAAGCCTTCCCTATCCTACTAATAAAGGTAGTCAGCCTGTCACTATGACATCATTCTATTTTAACTATCTGCATAGCACATATCTGATTTTTTTTGTTTATTATTGTCATGGAGGAGGGTTGAGGACACAGGGAGCACATTCCATTAGGATAGAGACCTTCCTTGTACCATTCATTGCTGTATCCCTAGTACCTAGAAGAGTACCTAGTACGTGACAGCTGCTCAGCTATTTGGTTAACAGATGACACAGTTTTCAGGGAGACAGATTAGAGACTCTATTCAGAGAAGAAATCTCTAATAACTTAAAAGACATTATGGCAGAATAGACTAGATTTTGAGATAAGCTCCTTGTCATTGGACTCGTTTAACCACATAGGTGAGGCCTTAGCAAAAATACCATTACAAGAGGTTCCTTACTTGGACTCTAGGATCAAATCCAATTTATAAGATTTACCTTGTCATTCTCCTACTATAAAAATATCCTGTTTCTTAGCAAATAACACATTCCTCTGCCTAGCTTCTAAGGTCCTCCTCACCAATTTCCAGTTTCCTTACACAGCTTTACTTCCTACTGCCCTCTAAACCATATACCTTCCTAATCTTCTCAGTGCCTAAGCTTCAACCCTCCCACCCTTAGCCTTTTTCTTAAAGAATGAAACATTACAGATGATGCTCAAGTTCCCTCTGATTACCATTCCCCGTCTCAACTCACCAGAGGCAATAACTATCATAAATGCTATATTTCTAGTCTCTTTCAAAAGATAATATATAAGTATCGACAAGCATCTATGAAGTAAACATCTCTCTATGTAATTTTCTGTGTGACTTAAAAAATTTAAATAGATGATATACTGTTACGTATATTCTGCAACTAGCTTTTTATACTCAACACTGGATTTTTTTTAACCTATTTTTAAAATCCAGACTGAGATCCAACTTCACTGGTATCTTCCCTGAATGTACCTGGCAATGACTGTGTTAATTTTCTATTCCTATCCCATATAAGGTCTCATTTGTATAACTGTGCACCATATTATATAATTATCTTTCATTGACCATAATGGTTCTTACTGTAATGTTCTCCTTTTCACTAAAGCTTAAGCTCTTTGAGAGTAAGAAACATGTCTTATATTTTATTCCCTGATTAGCACAAATAACTGTTTGAATAATTGTTGACTGCCTGACCAACCTGAGAGTGATAGAAACCAGAGCTTTGGGCTGGGGACAGTGGATCATGCCTGTAATTCCATCACTTTGGGAGGCTGAGGCGGGTGGTTCATGAGGTCAGGAGTTCGAGACCAGCCTGGCCAACAGGGTGAAATGAAACCCTGCCTCTACTAAAAATACAAAAATTAGCCAGGTGGTGGGAGCCTGTAATCCCAGCTATTCAGGAAGCTAAGGCAGGAGAATCCTTTGAACCTGGGAAATCAGGTTGCAGTAGACAGAGATCATGCCACTGCACTCCAGCTTGGGCGACAAAGCAAGACTCCATCTCAAAAAAAAAAAAAAAAAAGAGGAAAAGAAGCTTCTACTGTTGGCGGCAGTATAAATTCGTAAACCTTCTTATAAGGCAATTAGGCAATATCTACCGGCATTCAGAATGTACACAACCTGCAGATCTGACTAGTTAGTAGGGAAAATTACATTTCCTCTATTTAAAAGATAAACACAAATTTAAAATTTTGGCCTTTAGGATGACATACAAGAAAAAGTTTTCTAAATTTTAAAGCAATTTTTAAGTAAAAAATAAAAATCAAGAAATGTACTTGCTACAATAACCAGCTCAGGGGCCCAAACAGTGAGCAAAATCAGATGCTCTCCATTCACTGAGGTCTTCCACTATTTAACAAAAAGGGGAAAAATGCATACAAGTCTTCACCCCAGCAATTTCATTGTTAGAACCTTAGCTAAAGGATATATTTGCAACAGCATACTGAGATATATGTATGATGATATTCCCATAAAGAAATTTACACAATGGAATGTACTATTTTTAAAATGGGTGTGGCATAAGCTAGAATATAGATTACATAAGACCCTGAATGTAGAATATAATCTCTTTTGTATAAACAAAATAAAAAATATATGGTAAAAAATTTTCTGGAAGACTAAAACCTGTGAGTAGCAGTTACCTCAGTAGAAAAGACCTATGGGGTGAGGACAGGCAATATGAAAGCTACTTTTCACTTAATTCATTTCTGTAGTGTTAATTTACCACCATGAGTAATCTCTCACTTTAAAATAACCTGTACCGTTTAAAAATATTTGTCTGGTCTTTGAACCTTCATTTGAGATTTGCAAAGAGAAAAAGAAAGCTTAACATAAGGAAGAAATAAATGATCGTTAAGGTTATTACCAGGTGTTACCAAATATGATCTCTTTTATCCCCCTAAAAAATTCTAGAAGGAGAAATTCAGTTTTTAAATGAGTTTTAGTAACTTGTTCCAGATAACTTGAAAAATGTAAGCTCAAATGTTAACTTTTGTCCTAACACATTCATTTTGATCCTATTAATTTTAACTATACATGTATGTCTTACTATACATGTATGTCTTATCTAAAAAGAAAGACTAGTTAAGTAGTTAAGAAAACTAAAGACAAGGAGTTGACCAATAAACACTTAAATCCTCTTAAGTACACAATAAATAACTTCTAAACTTAAAAAAAAAACTGGAATAACTTCTGTAATCTATCTTAACATTTTTGTAAATGGTGTTAAGATAAAGGAATAGCTAAGAGGGTGCCTTGCAGGTTGGTTTCAATGGTAAGTAACCAGATGATCTAATGTTCCTGGCTTAAGGACATTCTCTAAACAGGCTCCATTTAAAAAATATTTCCCTTTCCATGTCATTCTTTACCTAAGTCCTTGTGACAAAAGTAAGGTGTTTCAAATGTAAAATGGCATAAAATCATCAAATAAGAATTTTTTAATAATGCTTGCATTATATAAAAGCTAGTATTTAAAGCTAGTACTTCATAAAGTAAGGATCAGAGTAATAAGGGAAAGAATCAGAACAAATTTGCGTATGTCCCCCAGTCTAGTCATCACAGGAATCCACAGTGAAAAGACCATGAGTTTTGGGTCAAACCCAGATCCAGGTTCAAATTTTGCTTTGCCCCATATACTTTCCTATATAATATAGTATAATTACAACAGTGTAGAAAATAATATATGCGGCTGGGCACGGTGGCTCACGCCTGTAATCCCAGCACTTTGGGAGGCAGAGGCGGGTGGATCACCTAAGTCAGGAGTTTGAGACCAGCCTGACCAATATGATGAAACCCCATCACTACTAAAAAAATACAAAAATTAGCCGGGCATGGTGGCATACACCTGTAATCCCAGCTACTTGGGAGGCTGAGAAAGAAGAATCACTTGAACCTGGGAAGTGGAGGTTACAGTGAGCCGAGATCCCGCCATTGCACTCCAGCCTGGGCAACAAGAGTGAAACTCCATCTCAAAAAGAGAAAAAAAGAAAATAGAGAGAGATCCAAGAAGGCCACATAGCAGCAGCTCAGGATTGTAGCTCCCAGTGAAAGCGCAGAGAGCAAGTGGATGCCGCAATTGCAGACGAATTTTTGATGCCCACAAACTGGGAGATTCCCGGTGAAGGAGCCACATGGGTCGCTAGCGTGATTCTTTTGCCCGGCGCGGCTGTTTTGCCGGCGTTCCGGCGTGGCACTTCTCAGTGCGGAGTATATGGGACTGCGTGCCCTTTTAGTCGGGCTCCGCTGGTCCCATCCCCACAAGCAGAACAGCAATTGGAAGCGCTGAGGACTGAGAGCAAGCACAGCTGAACCCGGGAAGGCCCAGCTCTGTGGGGAAGGGGTGCCCCCCGAAGGAAAACTAAGAAACAGAAAAAACTTCATAACGAACAAGCCAGACGTCCACTCAGAGACCCAATCTGAAAGTTAGCAATTACAAAGACGACAGGTGGATAAATCCACAAAAATGGGAAGAAACCAGTGCAAAAAGGCTGAGAACACCCAAAATCAGAATGCCTCTCCTCCTACAGGGGATCACAGCTCCTAATCATCAAGAGAACGAGGCCTGACGGAGGATGAGTGTGATGAACTCACAGAATCACGCTTCAGAAGGTGGATAATAAGAAACTTCTGTGAGCTAAAAGAACATGTTCTAACCCAATGCAAAGAAACTAAGAACCTTCAAAGAAAATTTAACGAAATGCCAATGAGAATGGACAACTTAGAGAAGAATATAAGTGAATTGATGGAGCTGAAAAACACAACACGAGAACTTCGTGAAGCATGCACAAGTTTCAACAGCCGAATTGACCAAGCAGAAGAAAGGATATCAGAGGTCGAAGGTCAACTTAATGAAATAAAACGAGAAGGCAAGATGACAGAAAAAAGGGTAAAAAGGAATGAACAAAGTTTCCAAGAAATATGGGACTATGTGAAAAGACCTAATCTACGTTTGATAGGTGTACCTGAATGTGACGAAGAGAATGAATCCAAGCTGGAAAATACTCTTCAGGATATTATCCAGGAAAACTTCCCCAACCTAGCAAGGCAGGCCAATATTCAAGTCCAGGAAATACAGAGAACACCACAA
>PVKP010029574.1:0-28765 GCA_004027715.1 Plecturocebus donacophilus
TCATATATATCATATATATTTAATATAATATATGTCATAATATATAACACCTAATGTAAATAATAATATATATAATATTACATATTATATGTAATATATATTATATAATATATGTAATATTACATATAATATATATAAATAATAATATAAATATTATTATTTATTATGTACATTAGGTGTTATATATATACACACACACACCCCACATTTTGTTTATCCATTCATCAGTTTATGGAGTTTTCAGTTGCTTTCGCTTGTTGGTTATTAGGAATAATGTTGCTATAAACATCATGTATGAACCTTTGTATAATATGAACATTAGGTTTCAGTTCTTTGGGTGGGGTATGTACCTAGGAATAGAACTGCGGGTCATATGGTAACTTGATTTTACCTTTTTGAGGAAGTGCTAAATTGTTTTTCCACAGTAGCTGCATCATTTTACATTTCCACCAGCAATGTATGAGTGTTCTAATTTCTCCACACCCTCACCAATCCTTGATATTTTTATTTTTCATTTTAAAAATTATAGTCTTTCTACTGGGTATAAAGTAGTATCTCATTGTGGTTTAAGTTTGCATTTTCCTAGTGAGGAAGATAATGATGAATATCTTTTCAGATGTTTATTTGCTGTTTATCTACCTTCTTCCTAGAGATATCTATTAAATTTATTTTGCTCATTTTTATTTTGATTATCTTTCTTTTTATTGTTGAGTTTTGAGATTTCTATAAACATATCCTGGTTACTACACTTAATAAGATATATGGTTTACACGTATTTTCTTCCATTCTGTTCTCTGATGCACGAATGGCTCTAATTTTGGTGACATCCAATTCATCTATTTTTCCTTGGTTGGGAGAAATTGGAGTTATTAAACTTCAACCAAAGAATACTAAAGATTGCCAGAAAAACCATCAGAAGCCATGAAGTGGCAAGAAAAAGTATTTCTACAATTTTCAGAAGGATTTTGTGACCTTGCTGATACCTTGATTTCAGACTTCCAGCTCGCAAAACTGTGAGACAAAAAAAATTTTGTTAGCTTAAGTCACACAATTTGTGGTACTTTTTTATGGCAAGCCTAGAAAACTAATAAAGTAGCCTTGCAAAAAGCAGTTAACCTCAGGTGTATGGGTTTATTTCTGAAGTTTCAGTTCTATTATATTGATCTATACATCATCTTTATGTTTGTACTACAGTGTTTAGATTATGATAGCTTTCTAGTAGGTTTTGAAATCAGGAAACATGAATCCTCCAAATTCATTGATCTTTTTCAACTGTTTTGGCTATTCTTTGTTTCTTGAATTTTCATCGGAATTTTAGGATAACCCTTTTTTTTAAAATAAAGTTAGAATTTTCACATGGATTTTGTTGAATTTGTAGATCAATTTAAGGAGCATTGCCCACCAAATAATATTATGTTGTCCAATCCATAAACACGGATATTTTTTATTTTCTTTTATTTTAATTTCTTTTAATTACTTTTAACAATGCTTGATAGTTTTCAGTGAACAAGTTTTGTACTTCTTGATTGCATATTTTTCCTAAACATATTATTTTGCATGATGCTATTGTAAATGAAACTATTTTAATTTTATTTTTAAATTGTTCATTGGTAGTATATAGAAATATGACTGATTTTTGTATGTTGATCTTGTGTCTTGTAACTTTGATGAACTCATTTACTAATTCTAAGAATTATTATTTTTGTGAATTTTTAGGTTGTTTTATATATAAGATCATGCCATTTTTCAAAGACAGATAGTTTTACTTCTTCCTGTGTAATCTGGATGCCTTTAAATTTTCTTACCTAAGAAAAATCTCTAGTCCTGTCTAGAGCCTCCAATATATTGTTGAACAGAAGTAGTGAGAGTGGACATTTTGTTTTATTCTTGATCTTTTAAAAAAAGCTTTCAATTATTAATTCTTAGGTAGAACATTAGCTGTGGATTTTTCATAGGTGTCCTTTACCAGGTTGAGTATGCTCCCTTCTATTATCAGTTTGTTGAATGTTTTTATTGTGAAAGTGTGTTAAATTGTCTCAAATAACTCTTATGTGTATTGTGATGGTCATATGGATTTTTCCTTTATCCTACTAAATGGTGTATTACAATAATTGATTTTCATATGTTGAACAGACTATGCAGGGTTGGGATAAATACCACCGGGTTATGGTGTCCATTTTTTTTATATCTTACTGAATTTGGTATGCTAGTATTTTATTGAGAATTTTTACATCTACATTAAGATATTGGTCTACAGCTATATTTTCTTAATATGTCTTTGTCTGTTTTTGATATCAGGGTAATACTGGCCTCATAGATGAGGAGGAAGTTCTCCATTTTCTTCTACCTTTTTAAAATTGCTTGGGAAGAATTAATGTTAAATATTTTATGTAATTAATCAGTAAAATCAATCTGGTTTTTGGGCTTTTGTGAGAGGTTTTATTATTATTATTATTAACTCAATCTCTTTATTTGTCATGAATTTATTCAGATTTTCTATTTCTTTACAAATCAGTATTGATAATTTGTGTCTCCTAAGAGTTTGTTCAATTCATCTAGGTTATCTAATTTGTTGGAATAATATTATTCATATTATTTCCTTATAATCATTTTTGTTTGTATAATTTCAGGAGTAATATCTCCTATTGCATTTTTTATTTTAATCATTCGAAAGTTTTCTGCTTTTTCTTGGTTAAGATAGCTAAATTTAATTTTTTAAATTTTTTGAAAGGAATAATTTTTTGTTTCATTGATTCTTTTGATTGTTTTTCTATTCCCAATTTCTTTATCTCAACCCTGATATTTGTTTTCTTCTTTCTGGTTGTTTTGGGATAATTCATTCTTCCTTTCCTAGTGTCTTAAGGTAGAAGTTTAAGTTATAGATTTGAGGTATTTCCCCCTTTCCAATATGTAAGCATTTGAGATATAAATTTCCCTCTGAACACCATTTTGACAGCATCCCATCAGTTTTGGTACGTTTTGTTTTGTTTTGTTGTTTTCATTCACCTCAAATCATTTTCTAATTTTACTTATGATTTCTTCTTTGACCCATTGGTTATTTAGCAACATGTTATTTAATTTATATATTTTAAAGAATTTCCAACTTTTTTTGTTATTTATTTCTAATATCATTATGACTAGAGAACATGCCTTGTATGACTTCAATTTTTTTAAAACTTAGTGTAACAGTTTTTACAGACCAACATTAAGTCTATTCTGAAGACTATTTCATGTGCACTTGAAAACAATGTGTGAAAATTGTGGTGGTGGTGGGTGAAGTGTTCAATAGATACCTGTTGTTAACTTTTTATATAGTATTGTTCAGGTCTTCTATTTCTTGGTTTTCTGTCTAGCTTTTCTATACATTATTGAAAATGGAATATTGAAGTCCACTATTATTTGTCTTTTTCTCCCTTTAATTTTCCCTTTTTATTTTTTGAGATGGAGTCTTGCTTTGTCACCAGGCTGGAGTGCAGTGGTGTGATGTCGGCTCACTGCAACCTCTGCCTCCTGGGTTCAAGTGATTCTCCTGCCTCAGCCTCCTGAGTAGCTGGGATTACAGGCACATGCCACCATCCCCAGCTAATTTTTGTATTTTTAGTAGAGATAGGTTTTCACCATATTGGCCAGGATGGTCTCAATCACTTGACTTCATGATCCGCCCGCCTCAGCCTCCCAAAGTGTGGGAATTACAGGCATGAGCCACTGTGCCCAGCCAAATTTTACCATTGTAAAATGTATTTCTTTGTCTCTAGAAACAATTTGTGTTAAAGCCTATTTTATATTCTATTACTATGTCTGCCTCAGCCTTTTGATCTCCATTTGCATGGTGTATCTTTTCATTCTTTTACTTTGAGCTAATTTTTGTGTTGAATCTAAAATATATGTCTTATATAGAGCATATAGTTAGATACGGTTTTTCCCCCATTATACTGAAAGCTGCATTGCAAAATTATAACTGAGAAAACTATTACAGTGAAAGAGATCTGACCTAATCAACTCCATCTTGCTTCTAACCTCCAAGCTGTCCTTGTTCATTCCTGAGCACAGGTTGAACTAACTTTGGGAGTAATTTAGTTTATAGTTTAACTTTTAAACAAAGATGGTAACAGCCCTTTCCCGAAACAAACCTCTTCTTACCTGGGGACTAGATTGTTCTTTTAAGACTAACAAATTAGCTAGAAGATAAGAAATTATCATTTAAGAGTCATGCATCTGAAAGCTACAAGGTTCTGACCCCTCCCCAAATTGCTCCTGGGGCTAACATCACTATTGTAAAATCTAAGATCAGTGCTTGAGATATTATGCAGACCCTGCACTTGATGGATCAGCTGACACCACCCAGATAGATAAATTGGTTCATCAGATCTTGTGGCCTCAACCCAGGAACTGGCTCAGCGCAGTAGACAGCTTTGACTCCCTGCAACTTCATCTCTGATCCAAGCAATTAGTACTCCTGACTCACTGAACCCTACACACCAAATTAAGCTGAGAAACTCTAATCCTCAAATTCTTGAGGAGACTGATTTGAGTAAAAATGAAACTCTGGTCTCCCACACAGCCAGCTCTGTGCAAATTACTTTTCCTCTATCATAATTCCCCTGTTTTGATAAATTGGCTCTGTCTAGGTGATGGGCAAAGTGAGCCCCTTGGGTTGTTACAATAACAACCTTGGTCTTTTAATTGGAAAGTTTAATCAATTTACATTTAACATAATTACTGATATGGTATGATTTGCATCCAACATTTTGTTGTTCGTTTTCTGTATCTTAGGTCTTTTTTGTTCTACAGTCTCTTCATTGCTACCTTTTGTGTTAAATAGATATTTTCTAGTGTACAATTTTAATTTTCTAGTATTTTTTATGATATATTTTTGAGTGATTAATACCAACTTAAATTCAGTAGTATATAAATACTTTGGTCCCTTTAGACTCCATCTGCTTACTTTTTGCTATTATCACAGATTACATCTTTACACATTGTGTGCCAATTAACTTAGATTTATAAATATTGCATTATGCAGCTGTCATTTAATTCAGATATGAGCAAAACAGGAGATACAAAAAATATTTATAATATCTTTGAATTTTACACATATACAAATGTAAATAATTACATTTACTGGTACTCTTGACTTCATTATGTGAATTGGTGTTATTATCTAATATGCTTTCATTTGCACCTCAAGGACAGTGAGGAATAAGAACTTAGGATCTCTCATGTCTTTTGTGAGCATGCACACAGCTGCATACAACCTGTGCATGCAAAATGCTTTCTAGATTTCCAGGGATATGTTGGAGCTGTTCAAAGGCCCTATGGGTATCTCATCTGCAGGTTTTTCTTTTAAGCTTTTTGGCTAGTTTATTATTTGCTCCAACTTTTAACCACTGCCTTGGACAGCTGTGATGCTAAAACATTAGACACACACACACTTCCCTGAGGCATTTAGTACTAATGAGTTCAAGTGACTTTGAATAAAGATAAGCTTTTGGAGTGGGGTTTTCCAGGGAACCACAAGACAGGTCAAATAATGGCAATCATTTGGGAATCGAGTCTGTTCTCCCTCGGTGCCAGGAATATAGGCTGTGAATTTTTTTTAGACTATCACTGAAATGAAAAACAAGATGAAACTAGAGTAAGTTAAAATATGACAGAGCCCACTCTTCTTGCTGGTATTCAACAGTTTTTCTTGACTAAACTCTCCTCTAGTTGCTGCGAGCCTTTTGTTAATTCTCCAAGTTCTAAAAAAAAAATCAACTTTGGCAATTTTTGCTAGTTTCTTTTATTGTTTTTATGGAAGGGTAAGCTTTCAGAGGTTCTCACTTCTCTGTTTTCACTAACATCCTAACAGCATTCTGTGTTTTATGGAACATAATCACATTATATTGTATTGACTATAATCAATACTTTAGTAATTTAAGGAGTCATTAATGTGAAAACCATTACATTATATGTATAAATCTACCTGACCTAAATTATTGTATTTGCTCAGAATTTAAGTGTATCTCAGTTTCTGGTAGCTCAAGGTCAGTGTTTATATGCAATCCATATTTTTGACATAAATATTGAACATTGTCTAATACTGCTTACTAGTTTATGAATTATGATATAGATTAAGTTCATCTACCTGGAAGTATTTTATAAATATCAAAATGAAATTACTGTAGGGAGTTGACTTACAGGCAATTTGGATCCCAAAGCTAATGTCATGGCAATGTTTGAAAAGCATTAGTATTATAATCACAGTTAAAAATGCTTTTCCCCCCACTTTAAATCAAGCTCACACTATCAACAAAACACAGTAGAATAGAAACTACTGCTAATGCTTGATTTAGGAACAAAATGAGTTCAGAAATAACTGTGGAATGATGAGGAAGAGAACATAAACCTAAAATTACATGCAACTATTTTACTTATCTCCATCTAATCTTTTAATTTTGTTGCTTTACTAGTAGATTGCATCCTTCAATAGCTCTTAATTTTTCTCTGGGGCAGAGAACAGCTAGCCATAAAACTAATCACTTACCCAGAGTGACTATTACTTTAACTGCTAACGGGAAGTTATGCTTAGAAATGTGGACACAAATAGGGGATTAATAAATCTGAAAACAGAGGCTATATCATATCATAACCTTCTTTTTCATTCTGTTGTCCCAGAATTCCATAAGACTTTATTTTCTTTAGACGATGTATTATGTCCATTTTTTTTTTGTATCAAAATATCCGCTGGAAAGACAATGCACCCTTTATTTTAGGACAAAGGTAAACAATGGCACCGTTCAAGAAGGAAGCAGCGATCTGCAATTTTCAAATAGCAGTTTTTTCAATGATCAAAACATGTCTCTCGCATGAATTCAGAGTCACTCTGAAGTTCACAACTAAACTGATTCAACTGTCTATTACACCGTGAAGCTTTCACTTCTTGGCCAGTTAAAGGCCAGATAGATATATCCTCTCCCTGTCTTGACATAGAACTTTGTTAATCCCTCTCTCACAGCATTGTTCACATTGCATTATGGTGGCATGCTTGTCTCTCTTCAGTTACATTTTAAATTTATGTAAAATAAGAATCAACTCTTATTCATTCTTATTTCTAACTCCAAAGGGATTTTCATAAATGCTACAAAAGAAAGGAACAGGATTTAGTAAAAGAGTAACAGAGATACTTATGTAAGACTTTACGGTGGAAAAAGATCCTTTTACAGAGACTACATTTAAGCAGATTTCTAAAAAATAAGATATAACTAAACATATCAAAGTACTGGAAAGTACTTCTAGGTTGAGGAAACAGATCATGGAGTAGATGTAGGTTGAAAAGTAGATAAACAGGTTGTATGAAAATGCAAGGAGGCTGATATGAATGTTGCTTTGTTCGTTCACAGAGGAAACAAGAGAAAGTGTGGCATGAAAAAAGTTCAGCAGCCTAATCATGCAAGTCTTTGAAGCCATGATAAAAAGTTTTATTCGAAATATTTATTCAAAGTGCAATAAATTGCAATTGCAGATATCAAACTAGAGAGTGCAAAAATTTAATTTTCACTTTAAAGAGATCATTCAGGCTGTTAAGTGAGAAAGTATTAGGAATAGTGTTATGGCTTGTCTATGTTCCCACCCAAATCTCACCTTGTATTGTAGTGCCCATAATCCCCATATTTTCTGGAGGGACCCAGTGAGAGAGAATTGACTTATGGGGGAGAGTTTTTCTGTGCTATTCTCATGATCATGACATCTGATGGTTTTATAAAGGACAGGTCCCCTTCATACATTCTCTTGCCTGCTGCCATGTAAGACATGCCTTTGCTCCTCTGTCTTCTGCCATGATTGTGAGATCTCCTGAGCCACGTATAATTGTGAACCCATTAAACCTCTTTTGCTTTATAATATAAATTACTCATCTTGGGTGTTTCTTCTTAGCAGTATGAAAATGACCAATATAAAGGAGCATATTCCTCACAGTAAGAGGCTAATTAGCAGGCTCTGGCAGTACCCTTAATGTTGAATGGATGAGTATTCATACTAAGATGGACTTGGAGTGAGGTAGATGGATATGAGATATGCCCTATAGATACATTAAGACTTGTAAATCAGGTGACTGCATGTGAGAATCAAGGGAGATATGTTAAGGCTGACTCCTGGATCTTGGGCTTAAGCAACTGTGTGATGCCGTATCCTATGAGGAGGAAGGCTAGGCAAGTAGAAAAAATGAAGAAATAGGTCAATTTTTCATATTGAAATGTCTTAAGTCTGAGACGGAGAGGAAAGGTGAAACATTCTCATGTACATGTCTAGAGGTCAGATGGAAGCATGACATTAGAGAGCCTTAAGAATATGAATGTGATGAAAAACTGTGGAAATGGTGGGGTAGTTTAAAGCTAGAATAGAAGTCTTATCTGCAAGACCTGGGGCACGCTAACATTTACAAATTAGGTAGAAGAAAAGGCCAAAAATGTGAGAGAAACACCAGAGGAGGACAATATTATAGAAACCAAAAGAATAGAGGTTTTCAAATCACAATTTTATTCATTCATTAATTTATAGTGTAGAATTAAGCTGTGGGTCTGGTGTCAGAGGGCCCAGGTTCACATCCCAGTTCCACTATTGACCTGTTTTTGCCTCAGTTCCTACCCCATAAGGTGTTGTCAGCCCGGGGCAGTGGCTCACGACAGTAATCTCAGCACTTTGGAGGTTGAGGTGGGCAGATCATGAGGTCAAGAGATTGAGACCATCCTGGCCAACATGGTGAAACCTTGTCTCCACTAAAAATACAAAAATTAACTGGGCATAGTGGTGCATGCCTTTAGTCCCAGCTACTTGGGAGGCTGAGGCAGGAAAATCGCTTGAACCAGGAAGGCAGGGGATGCAGTGAGCCAAGATTGTACCATTGCACTTCAGCCTGATGACAGAGCGAGACTCCATCTAAAACAAACAAACAACAACAAAAACATATTGTCAAGATTAAATGAAAACACACCTAAAATATATACGGCAATAGTCAATAAATGTTGATTGTCATTATTACTATTTTTCATTCATTCATTATAATTTATTGCATAATTTTTCCATAAAAGGTAAAGTACTGCCAACTGGTAAACATCACTAAAGAATGTGACATTTAGATGAAGCATTTGCATGGAAAAGTTGACACTTGTCTTCTTAGTGGAATTAGGGAAATGAGATGTACAAAGTTAGCAGAGAATTTAGAATGAAAAAGTAGCATGCAGGGGCCATATAGGCAGAAAGGAAAGGAAAAGAAACATATTTGAAAGAGCCTTAAAGGTAGTTCAGGTTGTAAATTCTTCATTATGAATAAAGTACAGAGTGTGAGATGGGAAAGGAAGCTGGTTAAGTAAGCATGAACCTGACTATAAAAGAGTTAGTTTGATACGTAAGGACATTAAAATTGGACCTTTAGGTGATGGGGAATTGGGGAATAAATTTGAGGAGAAAAGAGACAAAAAAAAAAGTGGTTAGCTAATACAATTGCCATGGCCATACTGTTCTCTCCCCTATTTTCTGCTACTGAGACTCAGAAGCCTGATTTTGTTTCAAGCATCTGTTGCAACCAGTGATATCCACAGGATAAATTTCTGCACTGCAGAATGTAGGTTTTACCTGGTACAATGGCTGGTTCATTGCCCAATTCTATAAAGCAAAGCAAGCCCGAAAAGAACCTCTGCCTAGATTCATATGGGTTTTAAGTCATCTTTTTATGGCTACAAACTTACATAGGAGCAAAAAAATCAATGACTTCCATATCTTTGAAGAATGCCAACAATATGAAAAAGTAAGACAAGACAAATAAAAAAGTAAATAGTCATAGACTGAGGAAGAGAAAATAAATTATAAGATGTCTTAATAGTTTTGTCAGATTCAAGAAGATACTACTGATAAAGCAAGAAGTATGACTTTGAAAAATGAGCAAAGAACATGAACAAGTTTCTTGAAATTGAAATATGATTTTCATCAAAAATAATCAAAGAAGTAGAAAATAACATCAAAATGATTTCTCATATTAAAGATAAAAAGATAAAGAATCAGAATATTGGCTTATGAAGATATAGAAGATTTTAGAAATGCTTTCTCTTTTGCTGCCTTCTTTAGGAAGATAAGGACATATTCTGTTAGCATTTAGGAAAAGATTAAGAAAGATGAAGACATGGAATCCATGAAAGAGGGCTTTAAGAGGGCAGTGAGCTATCCCCTGTATAATAGGAGAATAGCAAACTTGCAAAGCAACAAGTTGGTATGGAAATATGAGGGTAGAAAATTCTAGGAGGGAGATTTTTTTGGAAATAAGAAGCATTAAAACAGAAATAAAATCATGAGTCCTTTTAAAAAAGTGAGCATATTGTCAAAATGACTGATGGAGAATAAACATTTATGAATCCATTCTAACTTGATTATAATTATATCCTATTTTCAGTGCACAGAGGTTGTGCCATTGGTTTTGTTTGGCTCTGGAGTAAACATTCAAAATGCTTATCACAATGGAAACATCCTTCAGTGGTTCTCAACTTTTAGATTCCACTTGTAGATAAGTCAAATAAAGCCTAAGTAGATTTACTGAACATCATGTAAATATTATCAGCCTTCCACAGGGTTACCTCATTTTATTGTGCTCCACTTTAGTGCACTTGGTAGACATTGTGTTTTTTGCAAATTGAAGGTTTGCAGTAAGCCTGCATCAAGCAAGTCTATCGGTGCTATCTTTCCAACGCCTTGTGCTCACTTTTTGTCATGGTGTAACATTTTGGAAATATTTCAAATGTTAATATGATTATTCATATAGTTCAAATTTTGCAATATTATTATACCTGTTATTTTGATCTGTAATCAGTTATCTTTGATGTTCCTGCTGTTATTGTTTTGAGAAACCACACCCAGCACCTAAATAAGACAGCAAACTTAATTATAAATGTTGTGTGTTCTGACTGCTCCACTGACCAGACATTTCCCCATCTCTCTCATTCTTCTTGGGTCTTCTTATTCTCTAGACACAAAAATATTGAAATTAGACCAATTAATAATTCTACAACAGTCTCTAAGTGTATAAGTGAAAGGGAGAATCACTCATCTCTTACTTTAAATCAGAAGCTAAAAATGATTAAGCTTTGTGAGGAAGGCATGGTGAAAGCCAAGAGAGGCCAAAAGCTAGACTTTTTGCACTGAACAGTTAGCCAAGTGGTAAATGCAAAGGAAATGTTCTTGAAGAAAATCAAAAGTGCTACTCCAGTGAACACACAAATGATAAAGTATAACAGCCTTATTGCTTACGTGGAGAAAGTTTTAGTGGTCTAGATAGATCAAACCAGACACAACATTTCCTTAAGGTAAAGCTAAAATAGAGCAAAGCCCTAACTCTTTTCAGTTCTATGAAGGCTGAAAGAGGCGAGGAAACTGCAGAAAAAAAGTTGGAAACTAGCAGAAAGAAGTTGTTTTTATAACATAAACTGCAAGCTGAAGCAGTAAGTTGTCTAGAAAATCTAGCCAAGATAATTGATGAAGGTGACTATGCTAAAAATAATTTTTCCATGTAAACAAAATAGCCTTATATTGGAGAAGATGCCGTATAGGATTTTTATAACTATGGAAGAAAAGTCAGTGTCCAGCTTCAACGCTTCAGAGGGTAGGCTGACTCTCTTGTTAGGGGCTAATGCAGCTGGAAACTTTAAGCTGAAGCCAATGCTCATTTACCATTTTGAAAATCCTCGGGTCCTGAAGAATTATGCTAAATATGCCTTACCTGTTCTCGTAAGTGGAACAACAAAGCCTGGATGACAACACATCTACCCATTTACAGCATGGTTCACTGAATATTTTAAGCCCACTGTTGAGACCCATGGCTCAGGAAAAAAAATCATTTCAAAATATTACTGCTTATTGAAAATGCACCTAGTCAGCCAAGAGCTCTGATGGAGACGTACAAAGATGCTGTTTTTAAACCTCCAAACATAATATCCATTCTGCAGACTGTGGATGAAGAAGTCATTTCTACTTTCAAGTCTTATTATTTAAGAAATATATTTTGCAAGAATACAGGTGTCATAGATAGGGATTCCTCTAATGGACCTGTGCAAAGTAAATTAAAAATCTTATGGAAAAGATTTATCCTTCTGAGTACCATTAGAAATAGTTGTCACTCATGAGAAGAGGTCAAAATATCAACATAAACAGGAATTCGAAATAAGTTTATTTAAACACTCATGAATGACTTTGAAGGGCTCAAGACTTCAGTGGAGGAAGTAACTGCAGATGTGGTGGAAATAGCCAGGGAACTAGAATTACAAATGCAGCCTGAAGATGTAAATGAATTACTGCAATCTGAAGATAAAACTTTAACAAATGGAAAGATGCTTCTCATGGATAAACAAAGAAACTGGTTTCTTGAGATGGAATCTGCCCCTTAGTATGATGCGAAGAGTGTTGAAGTGTTGAAAAAGGTCTTAGAATATTCTATAAACTTAGTTGGTAGAGCAGTGGCAGCATTTGGGAAGATTGACCCAAATTTGGAAAAGTTTACTATAGGTGAAACACCATCAGGCAGCATCACAGGCTACACAGAAATATTCTGTGAAAAAAAACAAAATAAGAATCAATGAATGCCAAAAGCTTTATTGTCTTATTTTAAGAAATTGTCCCAGCCACTCTACCCTTCAGCAACCACAACTCTGATCATTCAGCAGCCAACAACACTGAGGCCAGACCCTTCACCAGTAAAAATATTATGAATTGCTAAAGGTTTAGGTGATTACTAGCATTTTTAGCAATAAAGTATTTTTAAATTAAGGCATGCATGTTGTTTCCTTAGACATAGTGTTATTGCACATTTAATAGACTTTAGTATAGTGTAAATATAATTTAATATGCACTGGGAAACAAAAAAAAATGCATGATCTGCTTTATTGCAGTATTTACTTTATTGCAATGGTCTGGAACTGAACCTCCAGTATCTCTGAGGTATGCCTGTAATGTAAAAGTATAGATGTAGTTGCAGCAATGAAGAGGTTGAAGGTGAGAAGAAGTAAAAGGAAAGCTGAGAGCATTAAAGGCTTCATCTTACAAAAGAAATTCTGGGTAAGTTTAACCGAACAAGAAAGGAAGAAATAATTTACCCTTTAGTAAAATAAGTGACAAGTGAAAAACTGACAGTAATGTTTATACTTAACATTAGAAAGTCAGAGGGAAACAAGTAGGATAAGTTGCTAAATCCTAACCTAGTATATTAGAAGATAATATAATATGTATTCATTTTATAATAAAAGAAATAATGCTATAATTTTTTTATTCATTGTAATAGAAAAGAACCAAATAATAAAAAAGTGTTTGTCAGACTCTCCCCACATGCCAGCAGGACTGGGATCGGTGAAACTTTGCTTTTTATTCATAGGAATCACCTCCCCACACACAACCCACTATCACCACCACCTAGCGTTTAATGATCTAAAGATATTACTTAGCTCTTTGTAAATAAATACTTCTAATATTATTTTTTTTCTTCTGGATGAAAATCTTCCATGATTCCAATGTCCTAGAAATTTTTTAAATCTCCAGATTTTGGCACATATTGGCATATTTTTCATTAATTTTGCTTAATGCTCAGAGGGTTCTTCAAATATTCAGAAAATATTTTGCCCATTCACAAAAAGCATTTTTCTAGTATATATTTTGTTTTTGCCCCTGTATTCTTACTTCTAGTCTCTTCTTACAAATAGCAATGAACTATATGCTTTTTATCTCTATTCTCTGTTGCTGTCCTTTTACTCACCAAGTTGGATTTCTTGCACTTTTCCTTTGTATTTGGAGAAAATATTAAGGTCTTCCTTTCTCCGATGCACTGCTCATATTGTTTTATTTTATTTACCACTTCCAGTGCTTCATTTTAAGTACCTCTGGTTTTTTGTTCTTTCTTTATAGTTTTTCTTTGGTGCATTTCTCACTTTTTTCATTTTTAATTTGTCTCTCAGTTTCCTTTTTGTCTTTTTTTTTTTTTTTGCTTTATTTAAAATATTTTCCTTTATCTTTGTTTTGTATGGACAGCATGTGATTTCTTGAATTTTATTGACAGTACAATGTGGCATTTTCTAAATGTATTTCTACTTCTTAAAAAAAGGAAAACTTTATAAAAACTTGTTTTGAAAAGTTTTCCCATGCCATTATTTGTGCTGAATCTTACTGCTCTCAAACTGTAGAATATTTTCATAAGCTATATTTGATTATTTTTCATTACTTTTTTTTTTAGATGGAGTCTTGCTCTGTTGCTAGGCTGGAGTGCGGTGGCTCAATCTCAGCTCACTGCAACCTCTGCCTCCCTGGTTCAAGCAATTCCCCTGCCTCAGCTTCCCAAGTAGCTGGGATTACAGGCACATGCAACCACACTCAGCTATCTTTTTTTGTATTTTTAGTAAAGATGGGGTTTCACCATGTTGGCCAGACTGGCCTCAAACTCCTGACCTCAGGCAATCTGCCCGCCTTGGCTTTCTAAAGTGCTGGGATTACAGGCATTAGCCACCAAATCCAGCCTCATTACTTGTTCTTAAGGGATGCTGGATCTTTCCAGGTCAGGTGTTAGTCCAATTTACTGAGGGTGATTTTCCTGAGTTCTTCATACATTTATCGGAGTATTTTTGGATCTAGTTAGTTATTTTTGGAAAACTGATGTACATAGCTCCTGGACAAATTCCTGGTAGTTTTTAGTCTTTTATCTAGAGTAAGTCTGTGGACTTATGCAAACACACTTCTGATTACCCTACCTGGGTGGACATTCCTTGAGGATAATCTGAAATTAGTTCTATTCATTCTTTTGCCAGAAAGAGTGAATTTAAAAAAGAAGGAAAATGTGCTGATGTGCTGGCAAATGCTTAACAATAGGCTCTCCTGAGTGGTAAGAAAAGAAGCCCCAATATGTAGTATTTGCTAACGTCTATGGTATAAATGCTGCCACTGTGGTCTATTTCAAGCTACCAACTGACATCACTGCCCATGGAGGAAGAGGTGTGGGTAATTGGCTCTTTGAATCCAGCTCCAGACATAACACTGTAACAAAGTACTCTAGGCTATTTTATTGCTAACCTGAAATCTCTGGTATTGCATATTGTAATCCCGTCTATGTTGTCTTTCTGGAAATGTCAGTCCCAGAACAAATTGCTGATTAAGGCTATAGAGATGAACCAATCTTGGCTGCAACAGAAAAATATCCTTCTGAGATTGCTTTCTTGCCTCTGTTTGGAAGAGAGCCTTTGAATTTGAAATAGAGATGCAGATGGTGGAACAGTAGAGACAGGAGGAGGGGGAAACTCCCAATCTCTTCTCCCACAATGATCCTGAGGACCAGCCTTTGTCTTCATTTCATTTGATAAAAATTATAACTGCCATATATAAATTATGCCAGCATTTTAGTTTCCATGGCTGAGAAATTGCATTTATCTTTTTAATTTCCATATATGTGCCAATGTTTAATATGGAGAAGTTAAATCAGACTTTACTGATTTTCAGGCAGAACATTTTCTTATCTATAAATGTGTATAAATTTTTGTTCTCATTGTTATGTGCTTCCACAAATACTTTAAAAAATATAGATTTATAAATAAATAAAAGTGCTGATTATTTCAGAGTCTATATCTAATTCTTAGTGTTTTACTTAAGCTTCAGGCAAATGTTGTGATATGGATTTAATATGTTTATATTTATGAGTAATTTGAACATATATATTCATTAGTGGTTTCACCAAAGCTATTAATGGTGAAATATTGATATATTAATCACCTCTAGGAAAAGTCTTTGTATATTTGGCACTTTTCTATTCTGCCTCTGCAGCTAATACAGAATTCTGTACCTGGTAGGTGTTATAACGTTTAAAAAAATTGATGTAGTAAGAGCCCAGATAGAAATAGAGGACTAAAAACCAAACTTCAGAAAATGTAAGGGAATAGAGGGAGAAATGTGTTTATCAAAATAGAAGAGAATTCTCTTTGAACTATTACTTTAAAACCAGTTTGCCACAGACTTCCATATTGCAAATGTTGCATTGATGGGTTCTCCTTTTCTCCTTCCCTAGATCAATATCTGTATCTACATACATATATTCACATACTGATATGGTTTGCCTGGGTCCCCACCCAAATCTCAACTTGAATTGTATCTCCCAGAATTCCCACATGTTGTGGGAGGTAATTGAATTATGGGGGCCAGTCTTTCCTGTGTTATTCTCATGATAGTGAATAAGTCTCACGAGATCTGATGAGTTTATCAGGGGTTTCTGCTTTTGCTTCTTCCTTATTTTCTCTTGCTGCCACCATGTAAGAAGTGCCTTTCACCTCCTGCCATGATTTTGAGGCCTCCCCAGCCATGTGAAATTGTAAGTTCAATTAAACCTCCTCTTCTTCCCAGTCTTGGGTATGTCTTTTACAGCAGTGTGAAAATGAACTAATACACATATATACTATAATATTGATATTTCTACTTGTAGAAACACACTACCATATTTTGTAGTTATACAATTACTTGAAGGGAATAGGTTAAATATATTCTTCAGAGCCCAAAATAAAACTATTCACCCTGATGAATATAATTAGGCAAAAAAATCAAACCTCCCTATTCAATCACTCCTTGGCATTTTCTACCAGACTCTGCAACTACTAAAACCTGGTCCCAGATAATTTTTAAAAAGCAATCTTTCATCATGTTAAATGGTGTCTCCAATTACTAGTCTAGCAAAACAATACCTTTCTAAATAAAATGGTTTTAGAAAAATGTTGTGGATTTCTGAAGGTAATCTGGGATCATTTCATGGTACTTGGTTTTGAGAAGTTGATAATGCAGTTTTCATGTTCCACCAGCTATATTTTTTTTCCATTAGTTAATTATGTAATTTAATAAACATATTGAATGAGCATTATGTGCCATGTAATTTGCTGGACAAATAGCAAAGAACATATCAAATTTGCTTCTTGCCATCATGAAGCCTACAGTTTTCAGTGTGGTACAATAATAATCAAGTATTTCCACATCATATCACTCTATTTTATTTCATCATTGGTCTTAGCAGTATGTAACATCAATGATGATATTTTCTAATTTATTTCTTATGTATTATCTCTCTCTTCTCAATAAGTAATGTTCCATGGAAGTCTCTTTTTGTTATTATTGTTACTACATTGTTTTCTGCATGTCCAGTGCTTGGAATACAGTGGGAACTTCATAAATCCTTGTTGAATAAATAAACTTAAATAATACCTAGAATAATTATAGATTTATGTTAGTGCTTAAAGGAAGTAAATAGGCTGTTGTGATGGAAATAAATTTTATCTAAAAATAGTTGAGAAACCTTTTTATGTTGAAATGGTATACAAGTCTTAAAACCTTAATAAAATGAAAGTGGGGTCATGAGGAAGAGAAAGGAAGGAAGAAGCAAGATAGGAAACTAGGAAGAAAAGGAGAAAGAAAAAATGAGGTGTTGAAGGTGACATTGCTTAAAATTTTCCTCAGTGCTATGAGAAATCACTGATGAACATTAAGCAGGGGTATTAAAGGACCCTGAGTGTTAGAAACAAATTGAGACTTCTTGTACATCCAGTATCACACTAAGCATTTATCGTGGTAGGAATTTTGTTAAGTCCCCTAAAATTGAGATTTCCAATCCATTTAAGCAGGTTATACTAGGGGGCTGTGTATGTGTGTGTGTGTGTGTGTGTGTGTGTGTGTGTGTGAGAGAGAGAGAGAGAGAGAGAGAGTGATTTAACAGAAAACACTTGCTCGTGAAGCACTTAAATCAGTTATTCTATATGGTACCAGTAAAGAGCATTTGCTCACACACACAAGTACCCAAAGAGACCACTTCTTTAGATAGCCATGAATTAATTGAAGTAAGATCATGACAATCATGTTACAGTGGAAATACTGAGTAGGGAGAACGATCACCCATCCTATATATGTAGTCCCAATATCATATGCAATGTTTATAGTTGTCTTTCCTGTCTTCACTTTATAGTATTTTCCACAAATTTCCAGAAGGTTGGAGCTGTTGTGAAGAAGAGCTAGTAATACATATAATGTGAACACTAGTAACAAAGTAGGATATAAGGTTTCTTCCATGAATTCCAGTATTAGATTCGTCTGACAAGTGATCTTGGGAGAAGTGCTCAGCTTGGCATCATTACATAACACTGTGGAAGAAAATAAGGGCATGCAAATGCCACTGAACCACCATTTTCAGTTTATTTTATCACTGGAATTTGTAATTTTTCAGCCTACTTTTTGAATGATTGCCCATGGAGAACAAAAGAATTTAAGTCCATATATTAGAAGCCTATTTAAGGGAGGTATTTGAAATAAGCTAATTCCTAACAGTTCATCCTTTAGATTTTCTGGAAGCAGAGGCAAAGATAAAATTTGGATTTTGTGATTTGCTTTTTCTTATTTTTTTGTAAGTCAAATGTTTATTTTATGGTTTTATGGTTTATTTTATGGTTTATGGGGCCAAGAGAAACAGAATAGAGAAAGTTTTCACTCTCTGGTTTCTCAAGAAGAAAATGTTGCTCAGGTGGATGATTCTAACATCAACTATCAGCAAAAACAGAGGTTACAGTGGTGAATCATTTTAAAAGATGGCATTTTTACCATCTTTATTATCTTCAATTATATATTTCTTTCATGCTTTTGATAGGCTAGGCATTATAGTTTTCAGAGCTACAACGTGAATTAGTATATGATCTATGTTATTTGATAAATATTTAAAAAGAACCTAAACATTCAGTAAAATGTAAAACAAAGTCTAGAGTCTGGTAAAAGTCCTTATGGGTTCTTTAGTGAATTTGAGGGCTGTATTTGTCTTCATTTAACTATTTCAAACAGTTAGAAAAGATCTTCTTCTTAAGAATTTTCAAAGATTTTTAGTTATTTGTGTAGATCCAAGTTTCTGTTACCATATTCCTTCTGGCTTAAAACTGTCTTTAGCATTTCTTTTAATGCAAGTCTGCTAGTAATAATACTCTCCTTTTTTTTTATTTTTGGTCTTTCAAAGTCTTTATTTCACCTCTGATTTTGAATGATATTTTTGGATATACTCACACTATTTATTTATCTTGAAATGTGTTGTCTGATACTATTAGCCATTCTAGCCTTATGTTTTCCGTTTGCATGAAATACCACTTGCCTTTCGCTTTACTTTAGCCTGTATGTTACCTAAATGTTTAGATTTGTATCTGTTATTTATACATGATATTTGTACATATCCATGAGGTACGTGTGAAATTTTGTTATATGCATGGCATGTGTAATGATCAAGTTGGGGTATTTATGGTATTCATCCCCTCAAGTATTAATCCTTTGTATTGGGAACATTTCAAATCTCTTCCAGCTATTTTGAAATATGAAATACATTATTGTTAACCATGATCACACTACTCTATTGAATACTACTATATAACAGTAGTAGTAGAAATACACAATACATTGTTGTTAACTGTAGTCACACTACTCTATCAAATACTCTATTGAATACTAAAACTTATTTGTTCTATCTAACTGCGTGTCTGTACATATTAACCACCTGCTCTTTACTCCTCTCCCTAACATATCCTTCTCAGCCCCTGATGGCTATTATTCTACTCTCTGCCTCCATGAGATCAATTATTTTTAGCTCCCACACATGAGTGAGAACATGCAATGTTTATCTTTCTGTGCCTGGTTTACTTCATTTAATATAATGACCTCCAGTTCAATCCATGTTGCTACAAATGACAATTTTTTTTTAGTGGCCAAATAGTAACACACATATGAAACAACAGTATTCATGTGTGTGTTTGTGTATGTGGATATATATATATATATATATATATATAGTATTATATATATATAATTTTCTGTAACCATTTATCCATTGATAAGCACATAGGTTGATTTCATATCTTTGCTATTGTGACTAGTGCTGTGATAAACATCATTGGGGTGCAGGTATCCTTTCGATATACTGATTTCCTTTCTTTTGGATAAATACTCTGATTTCCTTTCTTTGGATAAATACCCATCCCAGTAGTGGGTATTTATCCAAAAGAAAGGAAATCAGTATATCGAAAGGATACCTGCACCCCAATGTTTTTAGCTTGTTAAGAATTAACCATACTGTTTTCCACAGAGGCTGTGCTATACATTCCCACAAACAGCATATAAGAGTACCCTTTTCTCCATATCCTCACCTGCATCTGTTGTCTTTTGTCTTTTTAATAATAACCATTCTGACTGTGCTAAGATGATATCTCACTGTGGTTTTGATTTGCATTTCCCCTCTGATTAGTGGTGCTGAACAGTTTTTCATATACCTTTTGACTCTTGGTACGTCTTCTTTCATAAAATTTCTGTTCAAGTCTTTTGTTCATGTTTTAATGGGATTATTTGTTGTTGCTTTTTTTTTTTTTTTCTCTCAAGTTGAGTTCCTTGTATTTTCTGGATTTTTTGTCCTTTGTTGGATGAACAGTTTGGAAATATTATTTCCCATTCAACAGGTTGTCTTTTCACTCTGTTGACAGTTTCTTTTGCAGTGCAGAAGCTTTCGAGTTTAATTAGTCTGATTTGTCAGTTTCTGATTTTGGTTGCTGTGGTTTTGAAGTTTAGCAGTAAAATCTCTGCTCAGACCAATGTCCTGAAGTGTTCCTCCTGTGTTTTCTTGTAGTAGTTTTATAGTTTCAGGTCTTATTTTAAAGTCTTTAATCCATCTTTAGTTAATTTTTATACATGGTGACAGATAGAGGTCCAGATTTATTCTTCAAATTTTTTTCTCTCTGTGCCTCTAATTGGAAAATGCATAGATATATGTTCAAATTTACCAACTTTTAATGTCTTATTCATTCTGCTCTTTAGTATATCTTTTATATATCTATGTATACACATATATTTATATTCAAATTGTACATAATACATTTTTCCCTTCTAGAGTTTCTTTTTCTTACCTTATTATACTTGTTAGTACTACAAGTACAATACTGAACAGAATTATGATAACAGCACACTTGCTTTATTGCTGACCTTATAGGAAAATCTTCCAAAATTTTATCATTACATGATGATTTTATTAGATAAAGTAAGTTTTTTATCTCTAATTTTCTAAGGATCTCTAGATGAATAAGGAATATTATTTATCAAATAATTTTTCTGAACTTATTGAGAAATCATGTTTTCGTTAAAACTTTTTAATTTGAGATAATTGTAGGTTCAGTGGCAGTTATAAGAGATAACCAAGAGATTCCATTTCTTTTTTACCCAATTTCCTCTAATGATAACGTCTTGCAAAACTACAGACAATAATATACAACCAGTATATTAGTATTTGTATTATTACAGTCAAGATACAGGACATTTCTATTGCCGCACCAATCATATCTGTACAGCCCACAATGTCCTTCATTCAGCCCCCACACACTTTGTAACCTCTGGCAATTTCTAATCTTTTTGCTGCTTTTACAATGTTGGCAATTCAAGAATGTTGGATAAATGGAATCTTACAGTATATAATCTTTGGGAATTGGCTTTATTATTTATTTATTTGCTTTAGGAATATGACTTTTCCACAATCCTATGGCGATTTGTGTAGCTTGTTATATTTGTCAATAGTTATTTTATCTTCTTGAGTAGCAGCTCAGGGCATGGATATACACTAGTTTATTTACTCCTTGAAGGAAATTAGGATTGTTTTCTGTCTGGACCTATTATAAATAAAGATGCTATAAATATTTGTTTACATGTTTTTGTATAAATATAAGTTTTTATTTTTCAAGGATAAATGACAGTGTGTAATTAATGAGGTTTTTATTTGTCAAATGATTTTTCTGCAACAACTGATATGAATATGTGGTTTTCTTCTTTAGCTTGTTAATATGATGGGGTATATTGATTTTTCTTTTGATACTGAACAAACCTTGCATGATTGGAATAAACCATCTATCTATTGAAATGTTATCATTTAAATAATGTATTCTGTTATTATAGTGGATTATATTCCAGTCTTCAATAAACTCAACCCGGTTATAATTTGATCTCCCTTTTCTATACTGTTGGGTTTATTCTGTTAATATTTAATTTAGGAATATTACATCTATATTTTTGAGTAAAATTGTCCTATAATTTTCCTTTTTAAAAATTCTTTTGATTTCAGATACGTTATAAAGGTCACACTGACCTTATAAAATGAGCTGGAAAGTATTTCTCCTGTTTCTAGTCTCTGGAAGAATTTGCATGTGTTTGTCATTATTTCTTTGTTATGTGTTGGGCAGAATTCACTGGTGAATTCTTTTTAGTCATGATAATTTGTGTTTTTCTAGTAATTTGTTATTATTTTCTAGATTTTTATTTTTATTGCTTTGAAGTTAATCATGATAACTTCATATTATGTTTTTTTAATGTCTATGGTATTAGTAATCCAACTCTTTTCCATACTGGCTATTTTTGATATCTCTCTAACATTTTCTCTGTCTCTCCATATCTCTTTGTCTCTCCCCACCCCACTACTTCTCCCCCTTTATCAACATTGTAAAGGGAATTATCAATTTTATTAATCTTTTTAATATTTTAACATTTTGTTTTGTTGGCTTATTATATTGCATATTTGTTTTCTATTTTATTATTTTTTCTTCTTTATTAAATTTTTCTTCTACCTTGTTGAGTTTAATTTGATGTTATTATAACCTCTTGAGACGGATTCTTAGATCATTGTTTTCTGCCTTTCCTTTTATATATTAAATGAATTTAAGGCTACAGTTTCTCAGTAAGCATAGCTGCAGCATCTTGCTTGTTGAGATATATAGTAGCCTTATTCATATTCAGTTCAATATATTTTAAATTTTCATTAGAATTTCTTTTCTGAAGCACATTTTTCTAAAAATATGTTCCTTAGTTTCCAAACATACGGGAATTTTAAAGTTATTTTTTGTTGTAATTGATTTCTAAATTAATTCCACTGCGATTTAGAAATGTATTATGCATTATATAAATTCTGTGACATGTTGAGACTTTATTTCTAGCAAATAATAATTTTTGTTAAATATTACATGGTCACTTAAAAACCCTATTTTCTATAGTCATTAGGTGAAGTGTATGAATTACAACCAATCTGTAACTCTGTAGTTTGGATCATTTATATGCTTACTTTTTAATCTGCTTATTTTATAAATTACTAAAATTATGTTTAGTAAAATTTTCTAAACTTAAAAGTTTTATTTTATTCTTATAGTTTTGTCAATTTTTTCTATATATATTTTAGTCTAGGTAATATGTGCACTTCATTTACAATTCTCATGTCTGTTTGTTGGCTTGACCTTTTATTATTATAAAATATTCTTCTATTTCTACTAATGCTTCTTTCCTTAAAGCATTTGATATTCATTTAGCAACTTTTTTTTTAACTGTCTACCTGGTATCCACACCTGGTATCTATTATTTTAATTTTACCACTTTAATCTTTATATTCAGCTTTAGCTTTTCATAAACAACATATAGTCTAATTTAAAATTTCATTTTGACAATACTTAAGTAGAGAATTTAGTTCATTTACATTAAATATTATTATTTCAACATTTAAATTTAAATCAATAATATTACTATTTACTTTATATTTGTTCTACTTATACCATGTTACTTTTTCATTTTCCTTATTTATAACATATTAAATATCTTATTCTTATTATTTGTTATATATTAACTAGCTATTAATGTAGGCAAAATATAAATATAGATACAATAAATCTACATTTACTATTTATTTGTCAGTATATTTACTTTAGAAAACTTTAACTTGATTTAGGCTCCTGAAAGTGAATCCTGCATTGACAGTTGTTTTCTTTTCTTTACTATTTCTACACTAAGAAGTCAAATATTAGTTTGTTTCATTTGTTCTTATGAAGGTACTTGTATTTTTTACCTACTTTTAAGACTTCTTCTCTCCACCCTTATTATTCTAATATTTTATTATGCTGTATCTAGAAGGTTTAATACATACTTTTAATCTCATTAGAGATGAGGATTCTAATCACTTCTTTAATATCTCTTCTCAATTTTGAAGAATTTTCCACCATTATCTTTTCAGTTATTAGTCCTGACCCATCCTCATTCTCTTCTCTTTTTCTTAGGTTCCAACTGTACAGATAGTAATTTTGTAGACAGGTTGCAGTAAGGTTGATTATATCGAAAACTTTTTTATTTCCATCCAGTATGACTCTGGCCTTCACCATGTGACTTCCTTAGCCAATGGGATGTTAGCAATATTTATGCAAGCAGAGGCTTGAAGAAGTATTTGTGGCCATTCTGTTTTAATATTTACGCCAGGGTAACTGGTAGCAGACTACACCTTATGTTTTTAACAACCAGAAAAAACACACAAAATATATGAAGAAAAACCTTCAGTAAGACTGTGATCCATGAAAGAAGGGAGATAAGAAAAATTTCCTGGCTCTCTGCCAGGGAATTCCAACTGAAGAATGGATTTCTGGAAGCTGAGGTGATTCTGACCATCCTAATGAGTGAGAAGGTAGATATCAGAGTTCAAGGCAACTGATGCAGCTGACTCTGTGGGGCAGGACCTGAAGAAAAAGGGAGATTGAATCAAGGTTATCTCAAAGGTCTATGGTGGCTTCCCCATGAGTACTTGATCAAAAGCTAGGTTTTACATGGAAGGAATGATACAATACCTGACTTACCAGATACCTGTTCTACAGGGTTGAGAATGGAAAATTGATATTAGCAGTCAGTGAAGTGGAACACTGTAGATTCTAAAGGTTAATCATCTTTATTGCCTCCCTGCCCTTGGCAGTAAGACCATGATAATATGGACCTTATTTACTTATTTTTTTAATACCTGCATATTTGCTCGAGATTAGTCCTGGATATAGTGAAGCTTAACCTATGTTTAGACAATAAATGGTGATTTCAAGCACAACATAGCATATTCAATTGTATTAAGACTGTTTAGTCATTCTATAATAATTCTGGACAGTTCAGTGGATAGTCACCTTGAGCAATTTTACAAATCCTCAGTTGACCTCGATTTTTATATCTGTAAAACAGAAGTAACGATTGTACTTGTCTGATAGAGCTGTTAACAGGTGTCAGTAGGTTAATGTACGTCTAGCTTATAAAACTGTACACACAATAAGATATTATGTAACCTCCCTAAAGAAGGTCTTACAATCTATTAAGATACTACAACAACATATAACATTATTCAGTGCACTAAAATTTCTCTCCCAGTGTTTGGTGGTTTTTCTAAATCATATTTTGTAAGTAAATTAGGTAAGATTCTATTTGATGCTCCAAACTAGGTACACTGGTTTAGTAATTTACAACCTCTGTTTCTGAGCACTCTTTGGGCCTGTGATATAATCCTGCAGCTGAAAGGTCTGAGTGAATAGGTGCTAAGGAGAAAGGCCAGGTCACATTTTAAACACCAAATCAAATTAACCAAAATTAATAAGTCAAGGCTTATCTCTATTATGATTAAATGCTATTATTGTTATGTAAGTGAAAATGTGTTAACATTAGTCATACCACTGGTTTCTTGACAGTAATCTTGACCTTTCACATTAGGTATTTGCATTCACTTGTATTAGGCTCTAGCAGTTGAATATAGTTGGGGATATTGCACTTGTTGCATCATTTGAAATGTGAGATGAGATAAATTTAAGGGCTGCACCTGCTATGAAATCTTTAGTCACCACTGACTGCTAATTTGGTTTCAACATCACAGCTGCATTTCTATTTATGTAAATATTTAAATACTTAAATTTAATTAGAGAAAGGACAAGACTTCTGTAAGATGAACCATGTGTGATGTTTTATTTACTATTTATTTATTATTACATTTCTTTGTTTCTCAGGATCCTAAACTATAAAATAAGTGGATATGACTTGATTCTTAGATTCTTAGATTCTTCCAATTCTGAAATTCTCTAGATCCATTAAAAGATGGAGAAAAGAAATTGGTTATAAGCATAATTTTGGACTGGTGACAGTAATTTTATATAGAAGGTGCATTGAAATTCCCAATTCAATGATAATGACTCAATATATAACATGGATAAATTATATGATCAAAAAAGTCACGCAAACATGACCAGAATTTAAACACAGTAATATTGTATTATTTTCTAAATGATCAACATTTAAAAAATTGTAGTAAATTATAGTATTAAAATTGATATGCTCATCAATTACTGATTACAGTGCAGGCACTAGTTATCTTTTGGAAAGAAATTTTAAAAACTTTCAAATCATTTTGATTTCAGGAAAAAATAAAAGCTCCAGCTAGCATAAGAAAAATAGTGGGATGGTGGTGAGTAGTTATTAGGGTCATCAAGCTCCATGTCTTAGCTGTGCCTTCACTGGCGTTGGGTTGATACTCAGGCTGACCCTCTTTATGGGCTTCATTGTTCTAATTTATGTTGTTATTTTTCTGTAGTATCACAGATTTATTGTCAGTACATATGTATTAGTTTGTTCTCATGCTGCTATGAAGAAATGCCCAAGACTGGGTAATTTATAAAGAAAAGAGGTTTAATTGACTCACAGTTCCACATGGCTGGGAGGCCTCAGGAAGCTTACAATCATGGCAGAAGGCCCCTCTTCATAGGGTGGCAGAAGAGAGAATGAGTTCTGAGTAAAGGAGGAAGCCCCTTACAATATTATCAGATCTCGTGGGAACTCACTCACTATCACAAGAACAGCATGGAGGAAATCACCATCATGATCCAATTACCTCCACGTGATTCTGCCCTTGACATGTGGAATTATTATAATTCAAGGTGAGATTTGGGTGGTGACACAGAGCCAAACCATATCAACATATCAGCTTGATATAGTTCTCATGGCTAAACTTAAAGCATCACTGTGGCCATGCAATATGAGACTCTGACAGGCTAGGCCTAAATCATGAGTCAACATTTAGATCTGAGTGACAGAATCATTCATTCATTCATTCTCCCTTCAAGGATATATTTAACTTCTGTTTATTGTGCACCAACAATATGCTAGGCACTGTCCTGGGTGCTGAAATATAGAAATAAGCAAATCAGTCTTTCTTGTTAAGTATACCACATGCCAGTGGGAAAGGAAAGAAAATAAACAAACAAACATCAAATGTGTTGGGAAGTAATAAGTGCTGTGAAAAAAAAATTCCACTACTAGTTAAATATTCAAAGGGAAGAAAATTAGTCTGTCAAAGTGCTATCTTCCTATAGTAGCACTATTCACAATAGCCAAGATATAGAATCAAGCTAAATATCTGTCTACAGATGAATGGATAAAGAAAATATAGTGCATATACACAATAGAATACTATTCAACCATAAAAAAGGGTGAAATCCTGTCACTCATAGTAATACAGATGAGCCTGGAGGACATTATGTTAAATGAAGTAAGTTGGGCACAGAAAATCAAATACTGCATGGTCTCACTGATTTGTGGAAGCTAAAAAGCTTGATCACATAGAAGTAGTGAGTAGAATAGTGCTTACTAGAGGCTTAAAAAGGTGGAGAAAAGTGGAGGCAGAATGAAGTTAGTTAATAAATACAAATATACAGCTAGATAGGAGTAATGTGTTCTAGCATTTTAAGGTGACAGATATGCTAATTACCCTAGTTTGATCATTATACACTGTACACACATATTGAAATATCACTTCATACTCCATAAATAGGTACAGTTATTTCAATTAAAAAGTAATAATAATTTTTTTAAAAATTAGAGAGGCTAATAGGATAAAAGGGTTTGTCTGTCTGTTTGTTTTAGATAAAATGGTTAATATAGTCCTCCCTGAAAAGGAGATATTTAAACAAAGACCTCAGTCATGTGAGGGAGTGAGCCATGTGATTATCAACATGAGAATGTCCCAGAATGAAGAGAAAGTAAGTGCAAGGGCCTTGAGATGGGAGTGTGCTTGGCATATCTGCAAGGGGCTGGGATGGGGACATAGCATGGTTGGAGCAGAGCTGGTGGATTAGAGTGAGAGAACACGAGGTCAGAGAGGTACCTGGACATGGTTCTGTAGGCAAGTCTTGAAGATTATTTTTAGGGCTCTACAGTTCATTCTTAGTGAGCTGGGATACCTTGGGCAGATCTGTTATAGCTTTTGGTATTTTTATTTTTATTCTTATCATTATCATTATTATGAGAGATAGAGTCTCACTCTGTCACCCAGGCCGGAGTGCATTGGCACAATCTCAGCTCAGTACAAACTCTGTCTCTCAGGATCAAGTGATTCTCCTGCCTCAGCTTCCCAAGTAGCTGGGATTACTGGCGCCTACCACCATGCCCAGCTAATTATTGTAATTTTAGTAGAGACGGAGTTTCACCATGTTGCCCAGGCTGGTCTCGAATTCCTGACCTCAGGTGATCCTCCCATCTCGGCCTCCCAAAGTGCTGGGATTACAGGTGTGAGCCACTGCGACCAGATAGCTTATGGTTTTAGACTGAGAATGAACTAAAAGTGTTTCCTGAAAGAAAACTTAAGTGCTAAAAGAGGAAGAGTGAATATTGTGAAAGAAAATAAAATGTGGCACATATACACCATGGAATATTATGCAGCCATCAAAAACGATGAGTTTGTGTCCTCTGTAGGGACATGGATGAACCTGGAAACCATCATTCTCAGCAAACTGACACAAGAACACAAAATCAAACACCGCATGTTCTCACTCATAGGCAGGTGTTGAACAATGAGAACACATGAACACAGGGAGGGGAGCACTATACGCTGGGGCATGTTGGGGGGAAATAGGGGAGGGACAGT
>PVKP010029575.1:0-28872 GCA_004027715.1 Plecturocebus donacophilus
TAGGTCTTTCCTGCCCTCACCCTGAAGCTATTTAGAGGTCGCCAGCCACCAGTCAACTCATTAGCATGCAGAAGACACTCATCACTCCAGAGATTGAAGGGTTACAGGAGACTTATGCCAAGGACAACCAAATATATTTCATATCACAACATGTAATTAAACATTTACAATGTGCAAGACAATTTTTACCTTTGAGGAGTAAAAGAAATTCTTCATTAATTTATCTTGCATTCATCCATCTACTCATTCACCATTCATCTACCTTCATTTTTCACATGTCTTTCTCTTTTACTAGCCTGCTTTCCATGTAGCCTTTATCCCATTTTACCTAACTGGTGGTCTTGGCAAATATTTTCGTTCTCCTCCTTTATTTTTCTCCTGTTTTTTTTTTTTTTTTTTTTTTTTTTATGCCTTCATGCCCCAGTCTCCCAACTTACCCTGAGTTCCTTGGAGGCAGAGGCTAGAACTCATTTGTCTCCATGTCCCAAGACAAGCACAGGGACCAACGTGCACCAAGTCTCCATAAATGTCCACTGAATGAGTGTCTGCCCTTTGTCTACCCATCCATACAACAATTCACTCATCCATCCATCCACCTATCAATCCAACAATTCATCCATCCATCCGTCCAATAATTCATCCATCCATCCATCCAACAATTCATCAATCCATCCATCCATCCATCCAACAATTCACCTATCTACCCTTTCTTCCACCCATCCACCCACTTATCTATCCATCCATCCATCCATCCAACAATTCACCTACCATCCATTCATCCACCTACCCATCCATCTATTCATCTAACAATTCACCTACTCATCCATCCATCCATCCCTCCACCTATCCATTCATCTATCCATCCATCTAACAATTCATCCATCCAACAAATTCACCTACCATACACCTATCCATCCATCCATTCATCCATCCATCCATCCAACAATTCACCTACCTACCCATTCTTCCACCCATCCACCCACTTATCTATCCATCCATTCATCCATCCATCCATCCATCCAACAATTCATCCATCCATCCAACAATTCACCTACCATCCATTCATCCACCTACCTATCCATCTATCCATCTAACAATTCACCTACCCATCCATCCATCCAGCCATCCTTCCAGCCATCCATCCATCCATGCACCCATCCATCCATCTAACAATTCATCCATCCAACAGATTCACCTACCATACACCCATCCATCCATCCATCCATCCATCCATCCATCCATTCAGCTACCTATCCATCCATTTACCCATCCACCCACCCACCTATCTATTCATCCATCCATCCTCCCACCCATCCATCAACCTACTTATTTATCATCCATCCATTTTTTGTTGTAGTATCTATTTTAAAAATAGCTGAGCTACAAAATTTACATGTTAGAAAAGTGTATGCCCAAGCTACACCGATCTTCAGGGTATAACCTAATAGGTCTTCACATACATAGACACCCATGAAATTGTCAGCCAGAACAAGATTTAGAACATTTCCAATATCCCAAAAGACAACCTCTTGTCCCCCAAATTAATATTCCCCCAGAGGGAACCATTCTTCTCATCCCTAGCCTAGCTAGGTTGCGTCGGTTTGGAAACTCACGCCAATGGGATTGTCCGGTTTCTCTCCTTTTGTGCCTGGCTTCTCTTGCTTATGCATGTGCCTGTGAGATTTGCACATGGCTGTAGCAGTAGATTGTTCTTTACTGTGTGTAGGATGTCATGTTATTTATATACATGTGTCAAAATTCCCTCGATTCATCTTCCCCTCCTTCCTTTTCTCCTACCTCCTTCCTTCCTTTCTCCCTCAACTCTGGCGTGGGCCATATCAGACCCCGTGTTCAGCTCCAGCCATAAAGAGCTTGGCAAAGCTCAGACCCTACAGAGGCAGACAGGGACAGGGCCCTTCACCAACCAGGGAAGTGAGTGAGATAATAAAGGCTGCAAAGGGCCCGGGGAGAGAGAGATAATGTATGGGTCCTGGGCTGATCCTCTCCAGACTGCCTGCTCAGTGCCCGTATGCTCATGTCTCCCACCTTTCTGTTCATCCACCCATCCATCACACATCAGTGACCCTCCCCAAGGTCAGCCACAGAGCAAGTTGCCTTTTCTGGCTCCCCTCTTCCCCACCCAGGTTTTCCCTTTCAAATCCCCCTTGTGTGAGCAGCTACTCTCACTCCACAAAGCAGCCAACTGCAACCCAGCCAGGCACTGGGAGCCCACATTGGAGCCGGATTTGCTTTGGGGTAAAAAAAAAATATATGGCCAAATGTTGAGAATCGGGCGTTTGAAGTTCGCACTCCAGGACGCCGAGCCGGGGGAGATCACACCTCCCTTGGCAAGGAGCCCCTCAGTCTGCCCGTCCGGCTGCTGAGCCTGAGCGCTTGGGCCCCCAGCCCCTCCACATCTCGCCTCCCCCAGAAGGAGGGTGGGTTTGGCTGCTGCGCCTGAGCTGCGGGAACTGACACCCCAGGTTTGGGAGCCACGTGGAACCTTCTGTCTGGGGAGTGGGATGTCCCTCCCACCTCTTGTGGGTTGGCCTGAGGTGGGGGTGGAAGAGCACCGGGAAGAGACGGAGAATGAGGGTGGAAGAGTTGCTATGGTAATTGCTTCCCAAGCCTGGGGAGCCCCACACCTGTCTGAGGTCCAGCTCACAGCAAACTCCCAGCCCCTAAAAATCACACGGGCAAAGGGAGAACTGGACACATCCAGGTGGTCTCAGAAATTTATCTCCCCTCTGAGCCTCTGTTTTCCTTCTCCAACATGGGGATAATACCGTGAACACTAGGTGGACTATTGCATGCAAAGCTCTTAGCTGAGGGAGAGCACCCAGCAAGCCTCTGACAAACATGATTGCCATTGCCGAGTAGCAAGCCATGTGCCAGCAGCTTTGTGACAAGTCTTTTCACTACTCTGGGCCTCAGTTTCCCCTTCTGTATGATGAAAATACCAATCCCTATTGCAGGGTTAGTCATGAGGGGTTAAACAAAATAGTTTGAGTAGGATCTCTGCAAAATTCTGGCACCTAGTAGGTGCCCCATACATCTTAATCTCCTCAAAGAACCTCTACCGGCCAATGTGTTGCCTTTCTGAAAATTAGAAGCCTGCCTGTTCCTCTGGGTAAATGCAGCTCTCTTCCAGAGTGCATGACTGTTACATAATGGGAACTGAGTTTCAGCCACTAATCTTTTACTCAATCAGGGGTTCTTGCGCAGTGTGCAACCTGCACAGCTGTCTGCCTATTTTGCATCCTGGGAGCCCTCGGCTCTATTGATAGCTCTTGTTTTAGAGTCTAGATCTGTCTCACACACTCGAATTCTTTGTTTTCTGATGCTGGTTGCCCAGCCCAGAACTGCCTCTCCCTGCAGCCTCTGACCTCCTGAAAGAAAAACCGCAGGAATAGTCACAACACTTGGATTTGCATGAGCTGTGTGACCTGGGGCAGGTATCTTCCCCACTCTGGGCTTCCATTTTTCTGAATGCAAAATAAAGATATTTAGATAGCTGACTTCTGAATGGCATTCCAGCCATAACAATCAGATTTTTGTGCTTTGTAAATTCATTATATCAAAGGGTTATTATTTATGACTCTCAAATATAAACTTTATGTTTTCAAACTTCATCTTTGCCAATAGAAAAACTTCCAGTTGTTCCAGAGGTTCCAGATGAACAATTTTTGGTGGCTGCAAGCATCCCCAGCAAGTGACAGCATGTTCAAGGCATTACGCAGGTCATAGTCCCAGCCTGCTTTGCCTCACCTTTCTTTTATCACCCTCTCTTTCTATTCCCTTCTTCATCTCTCTTGTTTTCTTTGCTTGCTACATTAGTCTCTCTTTCCTCCCTCCCTACTTTTATTCTCTCATGTTATAGACTGAATTGTGATCTCTCCATGTTCATATGTTGAAACCCTAACCCCCAATGTGACTTTTTGGATATAGGGCCTTAGGCAGACAATTAATGTTAAATGAGGTTATAAAGGCAGGGCTCTAACCCAATAGGACTGGTGCTCTTATAAGAAGAAGGGACATCAGAGATCTCTTTCAGAGTACAAGGAGAAGAAGGCCATGTGGGGAACCAGCTAGAAGGTGGCTGTCTGCAAGCGGGGAAGAGAGCTCTCACTAGAAACAGAATTTGCTGGCAGTTTGATCTTGGACTTCTGGTCTCTGGAACTGTGAGAATAGAAATGTCTGTGGTTCAAGCCACCCAATCTGTGATATTTTGTTACTGCAGCTGGAGCTGACTAATACTGTCTGTTTTAAAAGATTTCCAGGTGTTATCTTCGCTTAGAGAGCTCTTGCTACTATCTGCATCGATCTACACTGGGCTTGAGCATGAACATCTTGAGGGGCCACCTTACTCTGATGCCAGGCCCTGCAGGGCCTCCATGACCATGGGGCATGAGTGAGTTCACAGCATTGAGATGCATATGAACAGGGCTTCAAACCCCAGCTTGCCTCGGACTCCTCTGTGAGTGTGGGCACATGGCTTAAAACCTCCACTTCCTCATCTGGGAAATCTCCTGCGATATCGTCCCTGGGAGCTCAGGGATGGGGCTCTAGTTAGATATTGTGAACTGCATTTGGAGGCAGGGCTGTATAAGTTGGAGGAGACCAGAATGTCCTGTTGGAGACCAGTGGCTTTGGTAAGAGATATTCATAGCCTCTAGATGGTCTGGGCTCCTTCTTAATGGCAGCTGACACTTAGGGAATCTTGAGTTCTGACCCTAGCATTGAGCTTGGGTCAGGTGTTAGATGCATTGCCTCCGTAAGTCCTCATGGCAGCCCTAGGATGCCGGCCCCACTATCAAACAGCATCAGGCAATGGTTAGAGAGCCAGACCCTGGAGCAAGATGCCTGGGCTTGCATCTTGGCTCTGACCCTTACCAGCTGGATGACCTCTGTTTTCTCATCTGTTTAATAAGGAAAGTGATTTAAAATCCACCTTGCCGGGAGATTGAGAAGGTTAAATAATGACTCATAGAGCCCTTTGAGCGTTAGAGCAGTGTTAGGTACAGAGCAGGTCATCAATGAGTGTTCATGATCATTATCACTTCCATTTTACAGATGAGGAAACTAAGGCCTGGAGTAGCTCTGGTCATATAGTCACGATCTAAGCCTGGCCACCAAACTCCAAATTCCTGTTCTGAATACCACCTGCTCTATTTGCAGTGTGACGGCTGTTCATCTGACAAGAGGACGTTCTCACCTTCCTGATATTCCTCAGCACTGGCGCAGCGAGACGCAAATCTGCCTCGAGCCACTCAGATGCCACTAGACATGGATGTAGCTGCCGATTCTCCAGACTCACATCTTGCCCTTTCATTTGATGCTCCACAGTGTCTTGAAATGACATTCGGGCTACCTGTTTCCTGTCTGCACACCTTTGGCTACACTCTCTGGTACTCATCTTTCAAGGCCAAGTTCAAACATCACCTCCTCAAGGAAGCCCTCCTGGTGTCCTCCTGATTGTTCCACAACCTCTGTATCTATTTCCACAGCAGCCCTCGTCACATCACATCCTGTCACGTGTCTGCTTGCCCATTCTTCTTCAGGTGTGGGCTCCTTGAAGACACAGCGATTCTCCAGGGCCTAGCACAATTTCTGCCATATAGCATGTGCTCCATAAATACTTATTGAGTAGATGAATACATGGAGCACTAATTTACTTGTTGAGTGGATGAACAAATGGAGGAATAACTGTAAAAGTGGCTGGAATCACGGCATCATTCTCTAAACTTCCAGGGACAGACATCATTATACTTTATTATTGCAATGGTTTTTTATCGGCCTTTCTTAATAATGTCTTTTATAAAGCACAATTATTTAATTTTGATCAAGTTCAATATGTTGATTTTCAAAGTTGTGTAACTCATGCATTTTTGTTCCTTTTGTGTCTTATTCAAGAAATCTTTCCCAAACTCAAGGTCACAAAGAATTTTCTCTTGTTTTCTTATAGGAGTTCTATATTTCTTGAGGCCATGAACAGTGTCTGTCACATTCATCTCTGTGACTCTAGTACTTAGCATAGTGTCTAGTATGTAAGTCTCAATAAATGAATACATGAATAAATGTATGATGGGTGAGCAGTGAGTAAACAATACCCCACTCTCCACCCACGGAATCCATGTGCATGGAGTTGGGGGGTAAGTAGGTGGATCAAAAACAAAAACAAAAACAGAAACAAAACTACCCAGACAATTTCTTCTTCTGGAAGTCTAGCTAAATCTCATTTTGAACTGATTTCCTTTAAAAATGATCAAAATTCTGTATTGCACAGAAAAAGAACTGTTAAAGCAAAGACTTGAAAATTATATTAATATTAAAAATTAAAAATATCTCTTTATCAACAGAAACAGAGTAAAAAGGCAAGCCACACAGTGGGAGAAAACTATTTGCAATACATGCAACTGGCAAAGATTTGTTCCCAGGGTAAAAAAAAAAAAAAAAGACAACCCAATTGAAAAAACAGGCAAAACACTTGATCAGGAAATTTACAAAAGAGGACAAACACAACAAAAGGTGTGCAACCTCATTTATTAGTGGCCAGAAAAATGTAAATTAAAACACACCAAGATCCCACTATGAACCCACCCGGGTGGCTAACACAATAAAACATAATATCAAGTGTTGATGAAGATGTGGAGTAACTGGAACTCTCATCGTTGATAGAGTGCAAAATGGTACGACCACTTGGGAGATCTATTTTTCAGCATCTACTAAAGCTGAACATACACCAGCCCTATAGCCCAACAATTCCACTCCCAGGTACACACCCAATAGAAACATCTACATATGTTCACCAAAGACAAACACAGGAATATTCATCACAGCACTATGTGTAAGAGTCCCCAAACTAAAAACTACCCACATGTCTGCCAGTGACAGAATGGATGCATCCGTTGTGACAGGTTCCCACAGTGGAATATTATCTAGAGGTAAAAGTGAACAAACTGCTGCCACACACCACATGCAACAATAGGGATGAACCTCACAAAATAATATGGAGCCAAAGAAGCCACACATAAAACATATCGTACTGTGTGAGTCCATTTATATGAAGTTCAGAACCAGGCAAAAGCAATCTATGGAGGTGAAAATCAGGAAAGGGTAGTTATCTTTGTGGTGTAACAAGGTGTGGTGCTGGGGCTTAAGAGCTGTTTTTGGGGTGCTGGTAATTTATATTTGTTAACCTGAATGCTGAATCCTTGGGTGTTGTATACCTAGTAAAAAATCATCAAGTTGCATAGTCATGATGTGTTCACAAATATTTTCATATTTGACGTAGGACATATATATATATATATATATATATATATATATATATGTCCTACATCAAAAAAATTTAAAAATAATATATATATATATATATCCTACGTATGTATATATATATATATATATATATATATATATATATATATATATATATCCTACATCAAAAAATTATTTAAAAATTATTTAAAAAGAAATTGCCCTGCCAAGTTAGGTTTGGGGTGATATTCCCGGCTGCATCCCTGGGCTTTGGTGCCCGCTAGGCCAGGGGGCCTTACTTCCTTCCTCTTGCTGTTCCTTAGAGCCTGCATCAGGGAGAAGAAATCTTTTTCCCCTTCTTACTCTTTCCTCTCCCTTGGCCTGGAGTTATTGTACATATGCAAATGCGGCAATGTCAGCTATTGAGACAGGCTCAGCTATTTATAGCTGGAGTCTTGCAATGCTTATCACAGCCACTGCAGACTTTAGAAAGGCTGAAACACACACACACACGCACACACACACATGCACACACATGCACGCACACGCACACACACTACACGGAGTATATTTTTTTTCCCCAGGATATAAATTTCCCATCCCATTGCAGTCTGGGCCGTCGCATGCAACATTGATTGTCTGTTATATTACATTTATTAAGAAGTGATAACTTGTAATAATTGGATGTTAAATTAAAGAACTCTCTCCTAGTTATTGCCGTCTCAATTATAACTGTCGTTGGCTGGCAGTTATAATGATATATGAGGGTTGTATTTTACGCAGCCGACCATGACCTGGTGAGTAATATTCCCCCAGCTATGGGGGCACTCATGCACTCCTTGGCTTCTAATGCCTTGCTTGGGTGCTGATTGGAATATTAAGTTTCTGCAAGACTGTGATGCCGAAATCCACACAGAAAGCTGTGACTCTGAAGCTGAAAGCCCCCTCTGGCAATCTCCACCCCCCTCCTGCTTCTCCTCGCTGGTACATGTCCAACTCATTTCGGCTTTGTTTTATGGTTATAGGAATCAGGTTTATTTGGTGAGTTATAAAGTCGTAAAACGTGGGTGAGAGCGTGTTTGTGGTTTCCTTCTAGATGAAGCTCCTGCAATTAGCTCTTGGGTCTGAGTGCCAGTGGACAGAGACAGTTGCAGGTGGAAAGCAGGGGAGTGGAGGGATGGGATTTCTTTAGAAGGATCTGATGGAGAATGTGGCTGAGTTTCTGCGGGGGGATCAGGGAGAAAAAGCTGGCAGCTCTGAGGCTCTGGAGTGGAGGCTTAAGTGGAGTGCTCAGGGCGTTCAGTGGTTGCCATTCCTCTAGGCTACTGGCCCCTGCTCAGGTGAGAGGACTTGACCTTAAGGGGCCGCTGTGGGCCCAGATCTTGGGGACAATGCCATCTCTCTACGGTAGATAATAGGTTCAATGAGTCACTCATATACACCCTCTTTCTCATCTGCTTCCTTCCCTTCATCAAGGCCAGCAGAAGTGGCTTCCAGCACATCAGTGGTGGCTGCAGGACATTGGAGGAGGGTCAGTTAGGACCTGGCCCCCGGGGAGCCCTGCGTACAAGCAGTCCTCAGGGAAGGTAGAGGTTATTATTCTGTATTAGTCCCAGGACCACCGTGACAAAGCACCACACATGAGGGGGCTTTGAACAGCAGGCATGGTTTCTTTCCCAGTTCTGGAGGCCAGAAGTCTTGAATCCAGGCGCTGGCAGGGCTGTGCTCCCTCTGCAGCCTCTAGGGGAGGAGCCTCCCTTGCCTCTTCTGGCCTCTGGGAGCTCCGTAGTCTCCTTGGCTTGTGGCCGCCTCACTTCAGTCTCTGCCTCTGTCTTCACACGCTGGTTGTTCCTCTCTGTGTGTCTGTGTCCAAATTTCCCTCTTCTTAGAAAAACAGCCATTGGATTGAGGGCTCAGCCTACTCCAGTGTGGCTTCATCTTCATTCATGACATCTGCAAAGACCCCTCTCCAACTCAGGTCACCTTTCCAGCGATTAAGGCCTCAACATATTTTGCGGGGAAGCAATTTAATCCATAACACGTTTCAATTTTATGGGCGAGAAAACAGTCTCAGGTACCTGCAGTGAGAGCCCAAGTTGACACAGTGAGCCAGTGGCTGAGCTGGGATTCCAGTGAGCTCAGTCTGGAGCACCATTCTTACTCCCTCTTCTCCTGTCGGCCTCTAGGCAGCTGGGGCGAGTAGCAGGGCTCCTGGTTCAGGGAAGATCAGGCTCCTCGCAGGCGGGGTGCTCTGGGTCTCACCAGAAAGTGTCCATTGGTTTCTTTCTGAGGTCAGACAGCTAGTGAATGAATAATTGCTTGAGTCATGGACGTCATTCATTCAACAACTGGGTGTCCCCATCCACCCTAAACAAACCAGACAGAGGTTTCTGCCTCAAGGAGCTGGCCTTCTCGAACAGGGAGAGAGGAGGAGACAGAAAGAGAGAGAGAGAGAGAGGGACAGAGAGAGGGAGAGAAACAGAAACAGATACAGAAGAGAGAGATGGAGACAGAGAAGGAGGATGGGTATCTAAAAAGGTTAAGAACAGAGAATGTTAGGGAAGGGAACACATGCCATAAAGAAACACGAAGCAGGAATGGAGGCTAGGTAGTGTTGTCTTATTACATGGGGTGGTAGCAAGCCCTCCCGAAGGTGACAGCTGGGACAGGAAGAGGGAAGGGAGTAGCATGTGGGGAAAGGGCATCCCAGGCCAAAGGACCAGCAAGTGCAAAGGCCCTGAGGCCACCATGTGGACCAGGCTGCAGTGGGGTGAGAGGTGGAAACTTGGGTTTTTCCTCTGAGGGAGCTAGGATGCAGGTGAGGGTGTCTCCAGCAGAGCAGGGATGTGACCTGACATACATTTTAACTTGCAGAATCGACAATGGAGAGTGGCACAGAAAGCCTGGGGACATTTGGAGGTGAGAGGTGCAGGTGGCCCGGACTTGGGTGGCGGCTGTGGAGGTGGTGAGAATTGCGCGGACTCTGTATACTTGATGCTGGAAGCAACAGAGCTGGCTGTATCTGGAGTGGAATGTGAGCAGAGAGAGAAGTCCAGGATGACTGTCAGGTCCTTCTTCTGAGCAAGTAGGAGGGTGGCGCCGTCCTAGGCTGCAATGGGGACAATTGTGCACGTGGAGTGAGTTGTGTGGGGGGGTCAGGTGGGAATCAGGGTTTGGCTTTTGATGGTGTTAAGTCTGGGTGTCATTTAGACGTCAAGGGAGATGAAGTGGAGGCAGGTGGGCATGGGAGGCTGGTCACAGACACTGGGGCTGGCTGCACCCACATGGCATTGAACCTGTGAGCCGAATGAGGTGTCCTAGGGAGGGCACGCAGGGGAGAAGAGTGTCTCCAGGCGTGTCCTGTTGTCATGAGGAGAGGGACCCCACAGAGCTGACCAAAGGCATAGCCCATGATAGGAACACAGCAGGACGGGAGGTGCCCAGGAAGGAGGCAAGGACTCCTTTGTAGAAGGCAGAAGTGACCTGATTCTGAGAAATCCAGTAAGAAAGGATGAGTCTTGGCTGTGAGGGAACCTGCAGCGGCCACCGGAAGGGGCAGGGCTGTTACTGGGTTAACATCTGCCCCCGATACATATTTATTCTGTGGATTCCGTGTTACTTTTCTGTAGCAGAGAATGGAACCCCTTTACTTTATAATGGGGAAAATGGAGGGTGGTCAGAGGGGGTCAAAATGACAGAACAGGGACTAGAAGCCAGATGTCTTGACCGTTGTCCCAAGGCCATCCTGTCCCCTGATCTGACAATTTTATAAGAAACCAACCTTGCCTTAGGACTTCAGTCTACTAACCCTCTTCTCACACAGGCCCTCAGGACAAGCCAAAGGAGTCTTTTTGAGTTCACTTTATGAACAAGACCCTAAGTTGCCTGGCCAAGGTCACACAGGTGGAAGGCAGTGGGGCTGGGATTTGAACCTGAGTTCTGACTTCCAAGCACACCCGTTTTCCCACTGACCTGGCAATCACACATGTTGCTCCCTCCGTCAGAAACACCATTCCTTCTTTTACCCTCCTTTCCCTCCCTACCTCCTACTTACCTTTTCAAGTTTCATTGTCACTTCCTGGGAGGATTCCTCTGCTGGTGTCCATTCCATCAGGAACCACCCCCCCCGCCCCAGGTCTCAAAGATTGCTGCTCCTTCCTGACAGCACCAGCCAGAGTTTGGGATGAAATAATCATAGTGCCTGTAGTTACTTACAACCCTCCGTCTAGGCTCTAAATGCCAGGAGGCAGGGAGGGACCACGTCTGGTTTCCCTGCAGTTGCACCCCCACTACCTAGCACAATACTTGGTGCGTAGCAGGTGCTCAGAATATTTTTCTTATCTGGAAGGGAAACCCTCACTGGGTGTGTCCTGACCTTTGTTTTAAGAGCTCTCACAATATGCAGCAAGTTCTAGAGCACAGGCCAACTTGCCCCTGTCCTTTGCAGATGAGCCAGGGCTTCCTACGCATATGTTTCGGAAAGATGAAAGGGATGGAGGAAGATATCAACACCCGACTCGGGTGTCTACACAAGTCACCTCACTGGCCAGCCTCCCCAGGCCCCCGATGACATCATCCAACACAGCCCAGCAGGGCCTTACCTAGTCTCTTAATTTGTTCAATTTCTCTTTAAGCATTTATCACTACTGGACACGTCCCCATTGCAGATGTTTAGTAGCTTCTGTCTCCCACCATTGGATCATCAGCCGTACATGCACAGGAACTTGCCTTTCTAGAATTTATAACTTCAAAACCCAGACCCATGGCATGGCCCAGAGAAGGTACTCTGGTGTTAGCCAGTGCTGTTGCTGTGACTGAGGGTGCCAGGGTGCTTACAAGTACAAACATACCAAAGCCATTAAAATGGCCACTGATTTGTTCAGGAGTGTGAACGAATAATGAACCAGGCAGTTATTGTACACCTACTATGTGCTAGCCGCAAACTAAGCCCTTGATACACATGTCCCACTTAAATCTTGATAGCCACCCTTGGGATTTCCATCTCCTATTTTTCAGATGGGTAAACTGAGACTCAGAGACAAGGGATGACTTATCTAGAGCTGGAATTTCAGTCCTGGCCCTGATGTTCACTTCACCCACACCCTGTGGCTTCCTTTATGAATTCTCCCAGAAGCAGACCCATAATGAGTAGTTGACACATGGTCGCTGAATAACCAAATGTCTGCTGGACAGCCTTTTCCATGAACATTCATGTTCCAACATTTTTTCCAGTGGTTTACTGGAGACATTGCTGTCCTGGAAGGACACTTCTTAGAAATATCTGTTTTCTTTCTTGCTCTTCTGTAAATAGAGCATCCAATCTCTCCCACTCTCTTGCATTTTTTTTAAAAGAATTAATTGCCCTTTTTATGTCTTTGGTGTGTTTGTACTTGCAAGCACCCTGGCACCCTTAATCACAACAACAACATTCTCTATGAACAGAGAAAATTTGAACAGTCATTAAGCACCAGTGAATGTGGAGCATATTAATGGGCAAACAGTAAGTCGAGGGAGAAGAAAATGTTTTTCTCTTGCAAAGTACATATGAAAAGTTGATCCAAACCAATGTGCTGCCATAAATCTGTTAATTTTGGCAAATTACTGGGAGTTAGCAGGGGCGGCTGGAGAGAACAAGGCAAAAGGTTGGCCAGAAACTGCCCACCCACTTCAGAAAGGAGAAGCTGTAAGCCCGAGGGAGCCAGAGGCTTCACTCTGCCCAGAAACTGGCTGCCCTTTGCTGGGATTTCTCTGGTCTTGGAGCCAGTGTCTGACTCTGTCTAGGTAGCCGGTGCCATGGCCGGATTAAGAATGCAGACTCAAGTGCAATGGTGCGATCTGAGCTCACTGCAACCTCCACTCCGGATTCAAGTAATTCTCCTGCCTCAGCCTCTGGAATAGCCGAGATTACAGGCATGTGCCACCATGCCCAGCTAACTGCACTCCAGCCTGGGCAACAAGAGCAAAGCTCCATCTCAAAAAAAAAAAAAAATTAAGAATGCAGCCTGATACGGGGTGAAGGGAGGCCCGGGTCTGGGGGGCTGCAGCTTCACAGTGGGTTCTATGGTTCGTTCCCATTTCAATTGCATTGCTGGTCCTCTCAGGACCCCTGACCTGGGCTGCCGCCTCCCGATCCCTTTCCTCTTCCCCCACCATACCCAGACCCAGGCTGGCTCTGGACTGTTTCCTTTGGCTCAGACCACGTATTGCTCTCTGTATTCTGGGACTGAAGTAGGTTCAGGGCAGGGTGGGCAGCAAGGGTGCGTGTGTGGATGCAGATGACTGTGTGTCTGCCTGTGATGTGCGTGTGCATGCATGTGTGCATGTATGTGCATGTACGAGGGCATGTGAGCATGTGTGCATGAGCATGTGCACGTGAATGTGTGCACGCAAGTATGTGTGTGTGCACACATGTGTGTGAATGGGTGCACCTATACATATGTGTGTGTACACACGACTGTGCATGTATGAATGTGTACATGTGTGAATGTGTGCATGCATGTGTGTGCCTTGAGTATGTGTGAATGTGTGCATGCATGCGTGTGCCTTTAGGTGTGTGCAGTGTGTATGTGTGGTGCATGTGATGTATGTGTGTATGCATGGTGCATATGACGTATGTGTGTGTGTGCAGTGCATGTGATGTATTTGTGTATGTGCAGTGCACGTGATGTATGTATGTCTGTGTGGTGCATGTGATGTATATGTGTGTGTGCAGTGCATGTGCTGCATGTGTGTATGTGTGGTACATGTGATGTATGTGTGTATGTGTGGTGCATGTGATATATGTGTATGTGTGCAGTGCATGTGATATATTTGTATATGTGCAGTGCATGTGATGTATGTGTGTCTCTGTGTGTGTGCGGTGCATGTGCTGCATATGTGTATGTGTGGTGCCTGTGATGTATGTGTGTATGTGGATATATGTGTACCTTGAGTATGTGCACATGTTAGTGTGTATGTGCACATGAATGTGCATATGTGTGTGCATGCATATGTTTGTGTGCATACAAATATGTGCATGTTGTGTGTGTGTGCACACTATAATGTGCCTGTGTATGTGCACACCAGCCTGGGCGCTAGTGTGTTACAGAGGGGTGGGAGGAGCTGCTGGTGTCACTCAAGGCTTTTGATAACAAAGAACATTTTTTCTTCCCAGTGGAAACAAAACCCAGCCTTCCAGAGGCACCATGCCCTCTGAACCTCCCCCTCGCCACCTCCGCCTTGTTCCCTCTCTGCCCCTCCTCTCTCCTCCAGAATGTTTTCTTTCTGCTGTGCTCTTTTCCTGATCTTAGACTGCTTTCTCTTGCTTTCAGGCTGCTAGTCATCTTCTCGATTTTTTTTCTGTTTCTCATCCATATTTCTGTCTCCCGCCATCACTCTCCCCTCTCCTCCGTCTCTCTCCCCTTTCTCTCTCTCCTTCTTTCTTTCTCTCCTCTCCTCTGACCCTGATTCACCCTGTGGAGTGCGGAGCTGTCACCCTGCGGACCTCCCATGTGAGCAGGAAATGAAGGAGAAACACAAACGTCGCTTCTCTTAGAGCCAGTCCTAATTCACAGATTCCGTGGGGCACAGAGGTGATGGCGAGATGCAGAATGCCAAGTGTCCTTCTTGCCACTCCTCCGTCGGTGGAGCCTGCAGGAGGCTCCTCTGTCCCTGGGGCCTTTTCCTGCCTCTTCCTTTTCCTGGCGGACACAGTCCTCTTTGCTGCTTGCTTCTCCCCAGCCCGATGGGGGTTTGCTCCTTGCTGCCTGGGAAGCGGACTCCTGGGCCATGTACTGCCGCATGAATAGGTTAATATATTTACAGTCAATGCACTCCTGGTTAAGCTGGAGGAAGGGGCTGCTTTGCTTAAGCATTTATTACCGAGACGGCTATTTTCGATGTGTTCCACATGATTATTCGGCAAAGCTGCAATTTGGCACTTGTTCTGGGCTTGAAGGAATCGCTTCCCCAGAGGTGACCCTTGGCAGGAGATTGCATGTCACCACATGAGAAATGGCCGCGGCGGGCGTGATGGGTAGGCTGTCTGCCTTCTCTGACCTCAATCGCTTTCCCGCGGTGCGGCTGCTGGGGACGGACGAGGGTTGACAGAAAGTGCTTATAATTTCCTTTGGAAAGTGGCAGAATGATAACGGGGTGCCGAGCCCCGACGGGTCGGCCTTCACAGCCCGGGGACTCCTGTTAGGAGTGGCCGTCCTAATGGGGACAGGGCGAGGCTTTGGTTAAATTCAGAGAACGCTCAGCAGGCGGGGAGAAGGTTGCGGATTCAGGAGGCAGGTTATGATGGGACCGGGAGCCAGCGGGCCATGCAAGGAGCAGGTGGCACCGAGCGCCTGCGGTGCCGCCCCGCGAATGTTCCGCCATGCAGCTGTGATGTCCCATCAGCGTGAGGCCTGGCTGGAGTGCAGAGGCAGTCTGGCACCAGCACGGGGTGACAAACCCCGACCCTGTACCCACACGCTGCAGCTCTGCCCATCCCCAGCCCGGTGGCCCTGCACGAGTGACTTGACCACTCGTGTCTCGGTTTCTCCGTGTGTGAGCGGGGCAGCCTCAGTGTCTGCTCCGAGGGCTGTTCCGAGCATCCAAGGAGCCAAGGTTGGGGAGCATGAGGAACAGGGCTGGGCACGCAGCAAGCTCTGCGGGATGTTATTAGTATTGCTGTCTTCCCTGTTGTTTTCTGTTTAAGAATGCAATACACGAATAGATGAGGCAGGCTTCCATCGGATAAATGAGAACACTGAGGCACCGAGACATTGAGAACCTTGCTGCCCGGCGTAAAGCGCTCAGGAGTCGGAACCAGGGTTAGAAGTCAGCATTCATATTCCACTTCATGTCCCTGAGGAGCAGCCCGTCTGAGGTTTGTCTCCCTCCCTCCGTCCCTCCTTCCCTCTCTCCCTTCGTCCCTCCCTGCTTTCTCTCCCTCTCTTCCCTCCCTCCCTTCCTCTCTTCCTTCTTTCCTTCCGTCCTTCCTTCTTTTCTCCCCCTCTCTTCTTTCTCTCCCTTCCCTTCCTCTCTTCTTCCCTCCCTCCTTCCTTCCCTCCTCTCCCCTCCCCTCCTCCTTCCTTCCTTCTTTCCTTCCTTCCTTCCTTTCTTCCTTCCTCTCCTTCCTTCTTCCTCCATCTTTTTTCTTTTCTATTAAATGTTAATTTCTCCTTTTGAATTATGAGACACTCATGGTAATTGGCCATGTAAAGGACACTTGAGACGAATCTGATCATCCCTCTGGAGAACACAGCAGCTGGGGACCATGCAGACCTGACCACTGTCACCCTACAACATGCAATAGGTATTCAATGAATGCTCTGTCTCATTCATCCTTTGTCAGAAGTCCCCTTGGACAAGTCACTCCCTATCTCTGGGCCTGAAAATACACCAGACCGGGTGCCTGGGGTCTTGGTCCTCCTGGCCCTGAATCCTGCACCCACCAAGCAGAGCAACCCTGGGTGAGTCCTGTAACCTCCCTGGACCTCAGGGCTTCCATCTGTAGAATCTGCTCCTGGGAGCTGTGAAGCTTAGGGGAGGAGAGGAATGCTCTCTGAGAGCCAGCAGGGACAGAAGCATCCTGACCTCATCTTTCCTTGCAAAGCTGGGCCTAGTTATTGGCAGGACCTATAAGCATCTGGCTGGTCTAGGCTATCCTTGGACTTTGAAAAGTAGCGAGAGGTGCAACTGTGGTTACACAAAGTGGGGACTCTGAAAATACTGGAGCTCTGCAGGATGCATTAGGAGAAATGCTAACACTGTTTCATGATTACAGCCTGGAAGGAAGGGTCTGGAAAAAAGATCATGCTAATTTAGGAGATCCCCTCTATGCCATCCTATCTTAGGGCACCTTCCAGCTTGCAGTGCCCTTTTCTTCTGTTTTCTTTCTTTTTTTTTTTTTTTTCTTTTCACCCAAGCTGGATTGCAGTGGCACAATCTTGGCTCACTACAGCCTCTCTCTCCTGAGTTCAAGCGATTCTCCTGCCTCAGCCTCCCAAGCAGATGGGATTATGGGCACCTACCACCAGGGTCAGCTAATTTTTTTTTTTTCTAAAAAAAAAAAATTAGTAGAGGCGGGGTTTCACCATGTTGGCCAGGCTGGTCCTGAACTCCTGACCTCAGGTGATCCACCCGCCTCAGCCTCCCAAAGTGCTGGGATTACAGGCATGAGCCACCACACCTGGCCCTGTTTTCCTATTGAGTGCCTGCATGAGCACACAGGTGGGGGTAGGTTGTGTCACCTTTAGCCAGATTTAGTCTCTCCACACAGGTATTTGAATTGGGTATGAGGAAGGGTGCTTCAAGCTGATCAGGGCTGTGGTCATGAAACACTGTTAGCATTTCCAGGTCTGGAAGAATGGTCTGTGTTCTATAGCCATCTGGTAATATCGTAAGTAGCCATCTTCTATCTTTTGTCTACTCTGAGACATGAAAATGTAACTCATGATTGTCCAACTCAGAGACTCTTTCCAACCATAGGGATAAAAAGAGTGGCCCTTCTTCAGTAAACCAAACCTGACCACATCGCTCTCCTCCTCCCAAACTGTCTTAGTTTGAATTTCCCTGGAAGCAGACTTTAAGATAAGGAGCTAGGGGAAAGACATACTTTAGGGGAGGGGATTCCAGGAGCCCCAAGAGCGGAGTGGGAGAAATGATCCAGCCAATAAAGTGTATGTCATAAAGCCAGTTATCACTGTGGGTAACTGGAGCTTACTCCAGCAGACAAATTCTAGAAAACTCTAAAACCCAAGCTTCAGAAGTTATCCCACCCGTGGAGTGAGGGAGCTGGGGTATTGATACACCATCTCCCAGGAGATACTAGCTAAGTGCTGCTTTGGATTGGGGCAGGAGAATTCCTTGGCACTTCCAGACTACCCTGTGGATCTCTAGAACAATCCTTAAGATTCAAAGATACCTACAGCTGAGCACACTGAATTAATAAGGCTGAAGGATGCAGGTAAGTTTCCAACAAGGACGCTGGATAACCCTCTCTCAGTCTGTATGCCTTTTAATCACAGAATCTCCCAGGCTGTTAAATGTCCCTTCCTTATGCTTTTAAGCACTCTTTTCCCCAAATGCCATGCTTCTTGCAGCCGTGTTTAACTGCCTGTGTGTTTGTCTACTTGCCCCCATCCTGTGTTCCAGATGTGAGCTCCATGAGACAGAGCTGTGTCTTATCCAACTCTCTAGTCTCAGAATAAATGTTCAACATTAAAAAAAGTGAATCCATGGAGATGGGGTAGGCAGAGGTCCACAGGACAGGGAATTGTGTGGGAGCAGAGCCTCAAAGAGAGATGCCCAGACCCTTGTAGGTAGGCTGCCAAGGTGAAGATGCTTTTCTTTGGATTCACCCCAGTTCTGACCATCAGTGTCCCCACCCAGCCCAATTTCAGGAACAGAAGAGGGAGAGACAGAGCCACACCCTTATTAAAATTGAGGCCTTTGCTCACTGTGAATGGAAACAGATGAATCTGAGATCATCCTTGGCAAGAAATGATGGGAAACAGAATCCTCCTTTTGGGATCTTGATGGTTGAATCTCAGCACAGCTTTTGGCCTTATTTCCATCCTGTTGATACCTGAAATAATTGTGAAAAGTTTGAGATCATCTCTTGGGCCCAGATGCTCATAGGTGGTCCTGGGTCACTGGGCGTAAGACAACGATGGGTAGCTCATGCCAGGGACTTTGAAGAGGTGAGTGATTTTGGGCAAAGCACCTTGGCTGAGATGAGACAAGACAGGAGGTGGCCACTTCCTGTGAGATAGGAAGTGGAAAGAAATATGTAGGGAAGCCATTTTCAGAGCAAGAGTGGTTTGTGGATTCATAGAGGTTCTTAATATTTCCCATACTGAGATATGAAGAGGGAAGGATGTGTTGTCCCTTACTAGCTCTCAGTAAAAACATCTTCTTATTTCCCAGGGTTGGGAGAACTATCAGGGGAAAGGAATGAAAGAAGACAGACCAGTATGGTTGCAAAATCAGAGACTTCAAGGGATTTCCAGCACCTTCTGAGATGAGAGTTTCATAATAATCCTGCCACACTTCCTAGCCAAGCTCCCTTTCTACCACTCTCAGAAGCAGGTGACATGTTTACTTTATTTTAAGCAAATTCAACATACAGTTACTCAAGTTATTCCTTTTATAAAATAGATCCCCTACAGTAATCATTGAAGAAGCAAGATCTCCAGTACATGTGAAAAGCAATCTGTTTTTAAAATGGATTTTATTTTCAAACAACTTTTTCAGAAGTAATGTTTGTGATTAGTACAATGAATAATTCTTACATGCCAGACACTGTTCTAAGATTTCCAATCCTCATTTAATTCTTGCAACAATGCAATGAGGCTGGTGCTGTGTTTATTCCCAATTTATAGATCAAGTATGTGAGGCATGAAAATATAAAGTAATTTGCTCAAGGCCATCCAGCTAGTAAGCCTTAGAGCCAGGTATAAACCCAGGCTGTTGGGGACAGAGTCTATAGTTTCGATTACTACATTTTTCTGCCTCTGCCATGAGAAGGAAACTGGCTAGTATTAAGGTCTGGCCAGACTGAGAAGACCCATGCTGCCATCTGTCATGGGTAAGCTTCCAACAAGAACAACCCTCTCTCAACCCTCTTCTATTTTTACCTGTTCTGCTCACCTCTGGAGCTTGTAATTTGGGAGACTTGGGCCTTCCTCAATCTCGAGCTTCTATCACAGAACCTGGAACTGTGTAGATGCGTCATGAAGCCTCTGCTGAATGAATGCTGGCTAGTGAGACAGTGCACACGCACGGATTCCTTTGCAGTGATGCAAGCTGCTCATGCTGGATGCACACAGGCAGAGAAAAGAGAGAAACTGAGGCTGTCATTGGAAGGCTCAGCTCAAATCCTTTCCTATGTTGAAGACCAGCTTTGGTTCTACTATCTGGAAAATTCCACATGGGGACTGCGAATTCTTTGAATGCAAAATTCTCCTCTGTTCTATCATCAGATGCCTAATATCTGGCACGACGCTTGGCTCATAGTAGGGATACTGTATGCTGGAAGCATGAGCAGTTGGTGAAGTGAGGGAATGACTGGGAGGATGAATATATATTTCCTATCCTGCTAATGTCCAGCTCAGCAGCCCCCAAATCTGTGCAAGCATCAGGAGCTCTTGGAGAGCTTGGGACAACACAGATGGCTGGGTGCACCTCAGGAGTGTTTGATTCAACAGATCTGGGTTGGGGCCCAGGAATCTGCATTTCTGACAAGCTCCCAGATGATATTGATGCTGTTGGTCTGGGATCTCTACTTCGAGAACCACTGGTCTGAGCATTCCTAACTCACAGGTTCTCAATCTTCACTGCACATTGAAATCACCTGCAGGAATTTAAGAAAATGTAGATTCCTGGGCTCCTTCCCTAGACATTTTCATGCAATTGATCTAAGGTGTGGTCAGGCATTGGGGATTTTAAGTATGGCCAGGCAGGGTGACTCATGCCTGTAATCTCAATACTTTGGGAGACCGAGGTTGGCGGATCACTTGAGGCCAAAGGTTTGAGACCAGCCTGGCCAACGTGTTGAAATCCCATCTCTACTAAAAATACAAAAATCAGCTGGGCGAGGTGGTGTGCACCCATAGCCCCAGCTACTCAGGAGGCTGAGGCACAAGAATCACTTGAACCTGGGAAGTGGAGGGTAGTGAGCCAAGATTGCACCACTGCACTCCAGCCTGGGTGACAGAATAAGACTCTCTCAAAAAAAGAAAGAAAGAGAAAGGAAGAAATAGAAAGAAAGAAAGAGAGAGAAAGAAAGAAAGAAAAGAAAAGAAGGGGAGAGGAAAGAGAGAGAGAAAGAGAAAGGAAGGAAGGAAGGAAGGGAGAGAAAAGAAAAAAGAAAAGAAAGGAAAATGTTCCCAGGTGTTTCAAATGCAGCATAGCCAGCAAAGCTGCAGCCCAGCATTCATCTTTGACTCCTTATCTTGACCCTCTTTGTGGCTTGATGGGTTGGAGGGCTTATGAGTGGCTTAGCTCACTTCTGTGCCTCTTGAGGCCCCCAGAAGCCACTTCCCCTGCTATATTCTGTGGTTGTTCCAGGCAACAGCTTCTCAGCATGCTGCTTCCCTGAGATTTCATGTCTGTTCTCTGACTCCGTGAACCCCCATCCCAGCCCCTGCCCACCCCTCACGTTGCGGTGTCTATTAAGAGCAGATGCTAAACCATTTCCAACAGGCCTTGAAGCTAATACGCTGCAGAATGGATTCAGGAGGACCTATTTCTTTGTGCGCCGAGAAAGAGAGTGAATTAATGCTCGATGAAAACCTCCAGAGAACCGGAGTCAGGGCTGGGGGGAAGTTGGTGGCTAAATCAACAGTTATAAACTTGCCCAGTCATTTTTCATTATTTGGTACGTTGGAAAGATATTTTCCTTTTCAAATGCAGCTGGAAATCCGTTTGGTCAACAGTCGGTCAGAAACCTCATCACCATTGTCCCTGAAAACTCACAGCCTCTGTCGGCTGGAGGGTGGTGGAAGAAAAATGGCGCAGGTCCCCAGCAGAAGTCGAGGTGACCGGGCCATGAAGGGAATTAATGGGGGCTGCAGGAGTTTTCAAAACTGTTGCCCGTGGGTCCAAACTTTTATGTGGATCTGAATATATGGTGGTTTAAATTGTGGATCTGGAGGTGAAGCCACAGGTCTCCTGTGGTTTCCAGGAGAGAATACATTCAGGTCCTGATGGCTCTGGCGTCAGCCTCACATGGCCCTTTTTTTCGCAAGGGGGTGAGCAGAGTGTGAGCTAGAGAGGGGCGAATAGAAATTAGAAATGTGGCCCTATTTTCCTTTCATGCCCACGACAGCCTCCAGAAAGGGACAGATTGACCAAGGACGTGCCACCAGTTGTGGCATTTGAATTGACAGTTCTCTTCCTGACAACCTCAGTGAGAGAAAAAAACCTAGGCAGGGCAGCAGATTTTTTTTTTTTTTTTCCAGTTGGAGTTTCACTCTTTTTGCCCAGGCTGGAGTGCAATGGTGTGATCTTGGCTGACCACAACCTCCGCCTCCTGGGATCAAGAGATTCTCCTGCCTCAGCCTCCCGAGTAGCTGGGATTATGGGCATGCGCCACCACGCCCAGCTAATTTTTCTATTTTTAGTAGAGTTGGGGTTTCTCCATGTTGGTCAGGCTGGTCTCGAACTCCCGACCTCAGGTGATCTGCCTGCCTCGGCCTCCCTAAGTGCTGGGATTACAGGCGTGAGCCACCGCGCCCAGCCAGGACAGCAGATTTTAGCCTGAACCGTAGTTCTGCCTACTCTGGGCTTGTGTGATCTTGGAAAAGTTGCTGGACCTCTCTGAGCCTCATTTCCCTCTTTAATGAAAGTGGGAGGATCAGGGCTGTGGTGAGTTGCTGAGACATAAGCATCTGGCTCCTGGAACCTTCAAGGATGCGGTCCAAGGCATGAGATCTTAAGCTTGAGTCAGGAAGGCTTATATCCTGGGGAGTCAGGGCAGGAAAAGGAGAGAGACAGAGAGAAAATGATGGCTCCAAGACCACCATACTTGTTCTCTATGAGATCTGAGATGTTTTAGTGGACAAAACTCTGAGTCATTCAAAAGGCTAAGCTCAAAGGAGGTTTCGAAAAGAGTCTGCCTTCTCTATGGGCTGGGCCAAGGTCAGCCTCCCACTCAGTGATGGAACCAGGAGCCAGGGCTCTTCAGCGGGGGACAGGGATGGCTGTTGCAGCCTGTGGCCCCAGTGGGCATCGTTTATCTGCACTAATCAGTTACTGCATTGGGTTCGGGAGTGGAGGCTGAGGAGTGGAGGCAGCTTCTCGTCATGACAGACACAGCCCACACTGTGTTTCTGGGTGAGGGGGAAGAAAGAACCCCTTCTTCGGGCAGACCTAGACCTGCAAGGCCCTTGTACAGTCAACACCCTGAATACCTGTACTTGACATCTCTTGCTTCTTGCCTTTATTCATATTTTTCTGGGCCATGAAGGCAAGGATACGTCTCTGCAAGGCCTTTGTGCAGTCAACAACCTGAATATCTGTACTTGGCATCCTTTGCTCCTTGCTGTTATTTTTTCCATCTGAGCTGTGAATCAAACAGCCTTCTAAATTACTTCTTGGCTTCCATATGTAGACCCTTATCACTGTTTTCCATACATTGATTTGCTCAGGTGCTTTCACTTCAAACTAAACCCTTCACCAAGGTTGAGATGAAGGTCTGGCTATTCTTTTCTTTTTCTCTTTTTTGAGACGGAGTCTTGCTTTGGTGCCCAGGCTGGAGTGCAGTGGCACAATCTCAGCTCACCGCAACCTCTGCCTCCTGGGTTCAAGCGATTCTCCTGCCTCAACCTCCCGAGTAGCTGGGATTACAGATGCAGGCCACCATGTCTGGCTAATTTTTGTATTTTTAGTAGAGATGGGGTTTCACCATGTTGACCAGGCGGTTCTTGAACTCTTGACCTTATGATCCACTCACCTCGGCCTCCCAAAGTGCTGGGATTACAGGTGTGAGCCACCGCACTGGGCCAGGTCTGACTATTTTTCATGGCCTATAGGCTCTCGTATGGCCTGGCCCCTGCTCACTGCTCCCGCCCTGTCCCATATCCCCTCCCCCTCCGGGCTGCAGCCTCACTGGCACTTTGTTGGGCTCTCCTTGCCCCAGGGCCTTTGCACGTGCCATTCCTGCTGCCTGGAGCACTGTCTGCCCCTATTATTTGGCCCGTTTGTCCTCCTTTAGGTCCTTGTTCTAGAGACCATCCATTTCAGTGATGGTGGCCTCAGGGAGGCGTTCCTTGACCCCCAGCTACATCAAGTCTCCACTCATAACACCATGTTCCATATTCCCATTATGTGACCTCTTGTCACAGGTGCAATTTACATCTACCCAGTGATGATCAAAAACGTGTCCCTCTCTCTACCAGACTGTGAGCCCCAAGGCAGAGACTGTGTCTGTTCGGCTCACCAGTGCCTAGCACGTAGAAAGTGCTCAATAAATATCTGTTTGATTACTTAATTTATGGACCTGATGCCAGCTGCCTGCCATTCCTAACACGCCCAGCAAGGCACTGGGAGGTGGTTGATAAATGCCCATGGACATCAGTTCTCCTCATTTAATCACCATAATAATAAATCCCTGTAACTATTCATAATTTATATTTATCACCTACATATATAGAAAAAGAGGACCAGAGAAGGTAAGAGGCTTGCCTGCAGTCACACAGCAATGATCAGGGGCAGAGACAGAACTAGAATCCAGAGCTTCCAGGCTCCACCTCCAGCTTGGAGAGAGAGCTTGGAGCTCAGTCACAGGTGTCTTGGGCCTGGTCTGGGTGTGCAGTTCAGTTGGATGTCACTGCATCGGGTGCTAGGAGAGCCTTGAGGAAGCACTGGGACCAGATTAAAGGGGAACAAGGGAGCACGAGGCTGGCTCAGGCAACATTAGCAGCAAGCTTGGGCAACTCTGGACATCCCTTCACCCTCTGAGCCTCAGTTTCCTCATCTGGAGCGTGAGAACAATGCAGTTCTCCTTAAGGGTTTGAGTCTTGGGGTCTGCCCCATGTTTGGTTCCAGGTGGAACGTTTAGGGGACAAGGGATCTGCAGCAAGATGGGGTTGGAGGGAGAAGAGGGTGATGAGGTAGAGAAGTCAGGATGCCCAGCCAGGCTGCCAGGCTTTGCAGACTTGGAGGAGGAGCTGGATCACTAAGAATGCTACTTATGATCACAGCTGCCACAACGGTGGCTTCTGTTTGCTGCATACAGCCTAGTACCACACTGCACACTTGACATGCTGGATCTCACGCATGCCCCTCCAGGTTTTAGGAGGTACAGATGATTGGGCCCATTTTCCGGATGAGGAAACTGAAGCTTGGGCACATTCACTTGCTGGCTTTAGTGTACATCGTGTTCTGTTATCACCTTGGGGACTTGCCAGTTTCTCCCTGCCGAACAATCAACATGCGAATGAAGCCCACATATCTGTTAAGACGTCCCTGAGATGGGGTCTTTTCTGGGCTTCATGTGCCACAGACTCACCCACTAGAAAGCAAAAGTCCTTTCCACGAAGGTTCCTTTGATATCTGCTGCACCTGTCAGCCTGGAGCCCTGGGGAGCAGCCTGGGGCTTTGCCGGACTGGTCCAGGGCCAGCGAGGTGCCTGGTACGTGGTGAAAGGGCTCTGCAAATGTCCCACACAGGCTGGGTTTGCTCAGCAAGTATTTATTACAGACATAATATCCTGATCAAGCCGAGAGGACAGAGTCTTTGCCCTCGGGGAGCTCCACTGACCACTGGACACCTGGTTTATGGTACAGCTGAGCCCAACTCCGACCCCAGAGTCTTCCCTCGGCCCAAATTTTAGCCAAAGCCAAATCTCAGACAATGGCGCCTCTCTTCTCCCAGGCATTCAGCCTCCTCCTTCCTTGCCTCTTCCAGTGTCTGGTGGCCCCAGGAGCACCTCGCCTTGCGGCTGCACGTCTCCAGTCTCTGGCCCCATTTTCACATGGCTGTCTCCTCTTCATGTGTCTGTGTGCTCCCTCCTCTTCTAAAAACACCAGTTTGCTTGAGGCCAGGAGTTTGTGACCAGCCTGGACAACACAGTGAGACCTGTCTCTAAAAAAGACTCCGGTATTAGCCAGGGGTGGTGGCATGTGCCTATAGTCCTAACTACTTGGGAAGCTGAGATGGGAGGATTGCTTGAGCTGAGGAGGTCAAGGTGGCAGTGACTGTAATCACACCATTGCACTCCAGCCTGGCAGCCTGGGTGACAGAGTGAGACTCTGTCTCAAAAAATAAAAAAAGAAAGAAAAGAAAAAATAACCCCAGTTATTGGATTTCAGGGCCCACCCTAATTCAGTACAACCTGACCTTAATTTAATGACACCTTCCAAGATGCTGTTTCTAAATAAAATCACAAGCTGAGGTTCCAGGTAGATGTGACTTGGTGTGGGAGGGGTGGCGGTGGGGAACACGTGTAGGCAGGGTGATATTTGATTCACTACAGTAGGGGTACTTTCTTAGGGTGAGTCAGCCAGTGTTGGATTTTATCTGCTGGGACTACTGTCCCCATAATCATAATAGTGGCCAGAATGTATGTAGAAAGCACGTTACTCTGCACTAGGCCGTATTCTAAACATTTCTATGTATGACCTTTCCTCATTTTCAAAATAACCCTATTATCTGGCACATGAATCCCATTTTGCAGATGAGAAAACTGAGACCCACAGAGTAATATGGCCAAGATCACCAAGCATGTAAAGGTTTCCAGGTAGCGATCAGCCCTGGCATTCGTGTGTCCCTGTCTGGAGCCTGACTAGGGCAGGCAGACCCGTCACTTGTCCCACAGGCCACGGAGCCAGGTGCTGTCTTGAAGAAGGGAACAGAGCCATGGGGAGGGGCCGTTGCCACCCAGTGGGCACCCGGGCACCCTCCCAGGCATAGCTCCTGAGCTGCTGCCTGGGCCTGGCGTAGGCAGCCGCAAGTAAACAGTGCCTGAAACCTATTCTCATTAGGCTAATTTACGAATAAATTACCATATTCAATGGCCTTATTTTTACTGCTCGTTAACAGGCCCGTGATAGGATGATAATTACGGGATTTTAAGTGGCTAATGGCAGCTGGGGCGTCAAAAGCAGTTTTTACGAATCTGTTTATGGCAGCGAAGGTGACAGGAGGGGAGGGACATTGAAATGTTGAAATCACACTTTGGGAAAAAAAGCTTTAATTGTTGAGTATTTATTAGAGAGGAGGGAAGGCTGTAATTTAAAAAATGAAACTCTGAAAAACAAAGGAAATTAATTTGTCTTCCCCCTGCGCTGTGACCTTCAGGGAGTGGGCGAGGGGCAGGCGGGGTCCCAGGAGACGGGTGCCGAGTGCAGGCAGTGAGTCTGGGCCAGTCCCCGCTGGTGTCTGCTGCCCCCACAGGGACGGCACCCTGGGGCTTGGGATCTTGGCTTAGAGGCCCCTCTGGGATCCAGGGAGGGATTCCCAGAAAGGTTAGAGCCCAGCAACTCGAACACAACGACAGCGTGGGCGCTTGATTCATTCTTCAATCCTGATCATCAAGATCAGAACTCCTGCTAATATTTTACATGCATTATTTCATCCGACTCATTACAAAAATGTGAAGAGCTAGTAACGGTTCCTAACATATACTGAGTGCTCATATATGCTTTCTGTGTCTTAATTCACTTAAACAGAGAACCTTGTGGGACCAGTCACTATTGTTATCCCCAGTTACCAAGGAGAAAACTTGAGGCACAGAGAGGTTAAGTAAGCGGCACACAGTCACACAACCAGGGACGGGATCGGCATCCATCTGGCCCTGCTCCTTGTATCACCTCCCTCTCAGTGAGTCCATGGCCAGCTGGGGGGGCTTAGGGCTCCGCGCAACAGACGAGAGAGCCGAAAGCCCAGAGAGGTTAAACCGTGTGCCTGGAATCGCAGAGCCTGAGTTCAAAGGGCAGCCTCTCTGAGTCCAAACTGGCCGCTGACTTGCTGACTTGCCTTGAAATGGGACTCATGAGAGCAGAGATGAGAAGAGGGCATCTTGGAGGAACTCCGGGTGTTCTGGTGGGGCGATCTGGGGTCCGTTGCCCCAGGCTGTGAGCTCTGCCGGGCCCCCTCCCGGCCGCCCTGCGCTCCTCAGCCCCGGCCACCGGCCCGATCCATCTCGCTCCTCCGCTTTAGTATGCAGCCCTCGGAAAACAAACACGCAGCAGCCTGACAGTGGGAATAAATATCGTGACGACGTTGATTAGCATTTGATCCCAGCTGGGTCTCTGGGAGCTGAAGTACTGGAATGTCTTGGCAGTTTTTTAATGCTGAATAATTTGATTAGATCAGTGACTGAGCCTGCTGCTCCTGGTGAGATAAACCCTCCCCACGTTGCAGGGGGGAGAGGGGGTGGACGGAGGGCGCGCATCTGAGCCCCAGACGCCCTGCTCCCCCCCAGCCCTCCCAGCGTGTGCGCCGCCTCCCCTCCCGGCTCCGACCCCTTCCCCTCTTCGTCTCTCCCCCGCACCCTCATCTCTTTCTCTTTCTTCCTTCCTCCTCTGGTAGTCTTCCTCTTTTCCTTCTCTCCTGGGGATATTTGTCTCTCTCGTTTCTTTGCTCCATCTTTTCTTCCTTTTTGCTTGCATGTTTCATCTTTCTGTTTTCTTTCCTCCCTTCTTCTTTTTCCTTCTAGATTCTCATTCTCCTTCTTCCCGTCGTCTCTTCCTCTTTTTCTCCTCCCCATCTCCCTCCTTTCCCTCTCTCTCCCATTCTCCATTTCTCTCCCTCCTTCCCCCCGCTCCCATTCTCCATTTCTCTGTCTCTTCTCTCCCCTCCCCATCTCTCCGTCTCTTCCCCCTCCCCACTCTCTTCCTTTCTCTCCTTCCCTACCCCTCTTCCTCCTGCCCCTCCCTCTTCCCCCTCCGTCATCTCTTCCCACTCCCCTCCTCACTCCCATACCCACTCCTCCTTTCATGAAGCCTTAAATACATCATTTAATCAACTCCGTAATTTCAATTTCACACAGTTGTCAGCTCGAATGTCTGAGGAGGTGGTGAAGCCCCACGGATTGTGGACAGAGGTCAAAGGGCCACAGGCCTCCCTGCTTCCCCGGACCAGGCCAGCTCTCAGCCCCGGCCCCTCCCACACCACCCACCCACCCTTCTGCAGCCAGCC
>PVKP010029576.1:0-28867 GCA_004027715.1 Plecturocebus donacophilus
TGGATAAAAAATGATGTACTGATAGCTGAGATGGCAAAACGGAGCACTGAATGGATATATTTAGACACTATGGCCAAGAAGAGAGGCAAAATCTGGGTGGCATGGTTTTCTCAATGAGCTGTCCTGTTTCCATGGAAACTGAGGTGGTCTTTGTGGTGGCCCACACCCCTTGGGGTCATGACCTGCCCTACTGGGAACTAGCACTCCAGCCACTGCCCTCCCCTGTATTCCTGGCTGCCAGCCTGAAATACAATGTTAAAAGCAAATTATTGTCAGGTTATACTTCATTATTTTAAAGAAAAAAAATTCATCATGTGGGAGAAATATCAGCAGGTAAAGAACTATAAGCTCCTAAAGTGAAGATGAAGAGGCTTATTACTGTAAACATTTTATTTTAATAAACTTTTCCAGCTTAAATTGAGTTTCTCCTTCTTTTCTAAAACCTAACCATATATGAATGACTATATCTGTAAGCTGAAAGTATCTGAAAATTCACACATTTCAGAAAAGTAATTCTTAAGCAACCAACAGTAGAAGCAAAGTCAATGATGTTTCCATACCTGGAGCTGATATTCTTCCGTGCAGCACAGATTCACTGGGCAGCAGGTCTTTCGAATTGGAGGTGAATGGTGATTGTCTAAATGTGTCTTCTGAAAAGAAAGGGCTGGGTTGGGGGAGGGGGAGTGAGGTTTAGTAAATTAAAGTTATTTAAGACACCCAGAACATCTGGCCCCAAATACATATACACGCAATATCGGATGAGGTGTTGTTTTCAATGGTGTTTAAGAATATAATTAAGGGAATATAAGAAGATTGTGCTTAAAATGGAGAAAAAGAAAAGTCATGTCGGACAAGTGCCAGCTGTACCTTCTGCCTATGGGTTTTATATTTGGGGGAATATATGAAACATCATCTTTGAAACACTGTTAAATCCATAGAAAAAGACAGCTGAGCAGTATGTTTTCCTCTTGCTCTGTTCTTTCTGTGTGTGTGTTGTGTCCTGCCTAGGTCAGAATCAGAAACGGCCTGTCCTTGCTTTTCCCAGGGTAGAGATGGAATTGCCTGGCTCACCCATGTTCTGTCACCTGATCCCTCAGGGACCCACTGCACATATTAAGACAGATGGCTGGGGCCAGGGACAAACACACTGAAGGAAACATGTCACTCGTCCCCACAGAAATGAAAACTGCAACTTGAAATTGTGTTGGTTCTGAAGGAGTTAAAGTCAGAAAATGAGGCTGCCAGAAGGGACCCCAGGGAGCTCCCTCATTTAACATGAAAGAGAGGTCTTGATCTAAGTGACCCTAAGCTCCCCTAGTGACCCAGCTAGAACTAGAACCGGGGCCACCAGACATCCTGCCAGGTTCCCCCTAAAACCATGGCCACAGTGAACATAAAGGATTAAATGTTCTTAAGGGCAGGGTGCGGTGGCTTATGCCTATAATCCCAGCACTTTGAGGGGCCAAGGTGGGCGGATCACGAGGTCAAGAGATCAGGACCATACAGGCCAACATGGTGAAACCCCGTCTCTACTAAAAATACAAAAATTAGCTGGGTGTGGTGGCACGCGCCTATAGTCCCAGCTACTCAGGAGGCTGAGGTAGAAGAATCGCTTGAACCCAGGAGGTGGGGGTTGCAGTGAGCCGAGATTGCACCACTGCACTCCAGCCCGGAGACAGAGTGAGACTCTGTCTCTAAATAAATAAATAAATAAATAAATAAATGTTTTTAATTAGAGGTTTCTAACTCGGTCACAGGTTCCATCTTCCATGCCTTTAAAATAAAATGTGAATAAGTACTGCGATCACATATGAGAATACTGGAGTATCCATCAGAGTCCAACATAGACAATGGAAAGCCTTATCTATTTAAAACAGAGTAAATTCAACCATAGGAACTGGGTACCTAGATGGTGGAAGGTCCATGGGGCAGTAACACAGCCCAGAGACAGGAAGGGCAGGAAGCCATTGTAACTCTGAGGCTGGAGGGACAAAAGGAGGAGATAAATGGCACCCAGGTCATGGGAGCCGGAGCACTACAGGAGATGCAGCTGCCATGGGAGACAGAGAGGGGATGGGAGAACACCCAGGCTCTTCCTTAAGCCCCATCCCTCCCTCCCACCAGTGCCTCTGATTGGCAGAACCTTCCCAGAAGGCGGGGAAACACAGCCAGGAGGGATCACTACCCGACCCCACCCCCGGCACCACTCGCCTGGGCAAAACAGCAGATCTGGAGCAGAACAACAGACCAAGCCTAGGACTCCCAGGACTGGTGCTGCTTTGCTAAACATACCACAAAGCTATGGTTGCTATTATTAAATTTTAAAAAAGGAATGTTAAGATGAAAATAAAAGCCACTCTTAAAAAAATAAAATATACATTGATAGATAATACAGTTTTACACGACTACGTTAGGCTAGATTTAACGCAACTTTGTATGCCATGGGTTTTCTTTGTATCTGAAACACAAACCAATTTAAATAGGCTTAAAAAGTCAACACTGGCTATAGGCTAGTAGGAGGCAGGAAGTGGGGAGAAGCGAAGGGGCAGATATGTTGTTTCCTACCAAACATCTCATAACCTGCAAGTGACTGACTTCTTTAAAGGACAAGGCAGTGCAGCATGATGGCTAAGTGCCACGCACTATAGAGTAAGCAGTTATGGGTTCAAATTGCAGCCCCTCAACTTAGCAGCTGTGCAACTTTGCACATATCATTTACCTTCTCCAAGTTTTCATTTCTTGTCTATAAAATGGAATAACAGTATCCACCCCTCAATCAGATGAGCTATGAGGATTTACTCAGATAGTCTCTGGAATGTGCTCTGCCATAGTGCCTGGCACACAGTAAGTGCTCAATAAATGAACTATTTTTTTACTTGTATCTGTCTAGTGCAAAGGAGAGCATAAATTAGTCAACTTATCTGCATAAGTTAACACAATGTGTAGAGTGTCCTTGATATAAAAGGCGTTACAAAATGAATGAAGAAAAGGCCCCTCTGAATTGGAAAGGTGAGTTAGCTGCGGGGGTTAGGCTAATTTTCAACCCTTCCATAAATAAAACTGCAAAGGATCAAAGAACTCTCAGCGAGGTAGAGACCTTGGAGGACTGCTGGTCAAACCCAGAGTGTAAGATTTTCACAAAGAGCTGTAACTCCGAAGCTTACACACAGCTGACAGCGACACTCTCGCATCTGAGTGGACAATTCACATGGGAAACACTGTGGAGGGGTGGGACACACAGGGTAAAGGTCAGGTAAAAGGCCTTGGCGTTTCCATGACTCTGGCTATAGAAATTACCTTGAAATCTGAGAGTTCAGGGGAGCCATTGGAAGTGTTTGGACTGAAATGTAGAGAGTTGGATTTGGGGACAACAAGAGTCCCAACAGGGTTCCCCTAAAGGGTGTAAAATTTCACTGCCACAGAGAAACTGTGTACTACCTTCATTCCCTCAGTTTTATGGCAATTATTATTATTTTTGAGATGGAGTCTCGCTCTGTCGCCAGGCTGGAGTGCAGTGGCACAATCTCGGCTCACTGCAACCTCTGCTTCCTGGGTTCAAGCTATTCTCTTGCCTCAGCCTACCAAGTAGCTGGGACTACAGGCATGTGCCACCAGGCCTAGCTAATTTTTGTATTTTTAGAAGAGATGGGGTTTCACCATGTTGGCCAGGTTGGTCTCAATCTCTTGACATCATGATCCACCTGCCTCGGCCTCCCAGAGTGCTGGGATTACAGGCGTGAGCCACTGCGCCTTTTATGGTAATTATTTAGTGGGCGCCCATGATATAGTGTTCACTCAGGCACTGGGAACATCACGTTGAACAACACCAGCTAGGGTTGTGAATCTCAGGGAGTGTGCATTTACCTAACAACTACATACATAAACGGGAACTGCAAGGGTAGCTGAGGCCGTGAAGGAGGGGACACAGTGTGACCAGGCCAGGGAGCCCAGGAAGGGCCTTCCTGCAAAAGCCACCAATAAGCTGAACGGAGAGTAGGGTGATTAGCGTTTTATGGAGCTGGAGAAGGTGGCCCCAGCACTGCGAGAGAGCACAGCCAGTCTGCAGAGCTGCAGGAAGGCCCATGGTGGAGGGTAATGAGGCTGGATGCTGTGTGCAGGGATCACGGCTTTGTCCCAACAGTAGTGAGGGCACTGCAGTGTTTTAAGTAAGGGAGTCAGGGAACCAGACTGCAGTTTCAGAAAGCTCCATGTGGCTGCAGCAGACAGTGAGGCCTAGGGGGCTTGTAGAAGACAAGGCACGTGGCCAGTGCAGCAGACCAGATGGGACATGGTGATGCTGCTGGCCAATGTTCCCAGCCAGCAGCGACACTTCCAAGTTGAAGAAGGGTTTAAAAGAGAGGGCTGGTCAGGTACATTTAAGAATGACCTTCACCTCGCTTTCTAGGTGAAGCAGGCACAGGGTGCCATGCTATGTGCTGGCAGTGGTCTCCTGAGTCTTGCTAAGTAGTGGCAATGGGCTAGTGCTGTGTCTTCACATGCTCTCCTCAAAAGTGCAGATTCCTGCTGATGTGAGGAGTGGAGCCCTATTATCATTGAGCTGCTCCGAAGAAACTGAATCAAAAGAGAGACAAACACTGAGGGAAACAACATTCAAAATAATTCTCCACCCTGGATGCCAGCTTTATCCTGCATAGAAAAGAAAATATTTTTTTTGAGGGAGCAGAGAATTAGAAGGGAGTCCTGCTGGATACTAAAAATGCACAAAAGGGCTGCCAATGTTTCTGTGGGGGCAAAGAATCAATGGAGAAACTTTCAGAAGGGAAGGCAGCTTAAGGCTAGTGTAAGTCTTATCTACAAAGAGAAGATATTAGGATAACACAGAATCGGTCTCAGGCCAAACACACAGCCGCCATGCTCTGCATTCAGATCCGTTCATGCTGGGAGGTGAGGAGTGTGGTGGTTTTGCAGAGAGTTTGGAATCAGGAAAATCGAAGTATGAATTCCATATTGGTCACTTCATAGTTAAGGGACCTTTGTCCAATCAATAACCCCTCTAGCCTCAGTTTCATCACTGAAAAAGAGTTTTAACACTGCCATCATTCAGTGGGGTGCTGTAAGGGTTCAAATGAGATACTTCATGTTAAAGTTCTCAGTACATAGTACATGCTCAATAAAAAGTAGCAGCACACACTAAGTATCTGGCACTGATTTAAAGTGCTTTGTGTGTATCAGCTTCACTTGGTCTTCATAAGAACCCTATGAGAGTAGCTACCTTTATTATAGTAGTTCCCCTTATCCACAGTTTGGCTTTCTGTGATTTCAGTTATCCACAGTACAGTACAATAAAATGTTTTGAGAGACAGCACATTCGCATAACTCTTATTACAGAATAAGAATATTGTTATAATTGTCCTAGTTTATTATTGTTGTTAATCTCTTACTATGCCTAATTTATAAATTAAACTTTATCATATGTATGCATAGGAAAAAGCATTGTGTATATAGGATTTAGTACTATCTGTGGTTTCTGGCAACCACTGTGGGTCTTTTTTTCTTTTTTGAGACAGAGTTTTGCTCTTGTCGCCCAGGCTGGAGTGCAATGGCACGATTTCGGTTCACTGGAACATCTGCCTCCTCCATTCAAGCTATTCTCCAGCCTCAGCCTCCAGGGTAACTGGGATTACAGGGGTGTGCCACCACGCCGGGCTGATTTTTGCATTTTTAGTAGAGACGGGGTTTTGCCACGTTAGCCAGGCTGGTCTCGAACTCCTGACCTCAGGTGATCTGCCTGCCTTGGCCTTCCAAAGTGCTGGGATTACAGGCATGAACCACCATGCCCGGCTAACCACTGCGGATCTTGAAACATATTCTCTGTGGGTAAGGAGGGACTACTGCATATACATATTTTACAGATGTAAAGACACACAGAAGTTATGTCTTAGGCACACAGAAGTTATGTAGTGGCCTGTGCCCATGAGTTGAGCATGTTGGCTTCCTCATCTGCACTCTTTCCTGCTCAGCTACTCTGCCTTTCGTTGGTCTCTTATCACTTTTATGGATAATAGAGACCCATGAATCCTTGGAACAGACGGAGAAAAGGAAGAGAAAGAGAGAGGGGAGCTGGAGGGGAGTAGAGAGCAGCCATTTCAGTATAAAGGTATTGAAGGACGCTGAAGGACTTTTCTATTGAGAAACAGAGCAAGTAAAAATAATTTCTGTTGTTATTTTCCTATAAAAGTTAAGATATGCCCGATTTTCTAAAACTTCTGCCACTCATGGGCCTGGTCAGTTTGCAACTCTTAAACATTCACCACTGCTTCCAAGAGCAAGCCTGTCTCTGCTATTAACTCTAAATGAAGAAGGAAGGTCACGAGGTCGTTAGCTGTTTGTAAGCTTCGATTTCGCCAAAGCTATAAAGCGCATGGTGGCACTATGGCTACATACACATCTGTGTATTGATCCCTCTGCTGCCCAGATTAACATCAGGCTTCAGGAAGGAGCAAAAACTAAACCCGGAGCATGCCCTATAGTCCAGAGCTTGCTTCATGGGATTAGAGCTCCAATAATACTGGTTATCCTTAACTCTCTGCCCAAGGTGCTAAGAAAACAGAAGACGCTCCACGTGTAACTTTGTGCCATGAAAGGTCATTTTAGAATGCCAAGATCGTATTCCGTAAGTTTCTTTTCTTCACCTATGCCTCACGGTGACCGTAAGGTACAGAAGCACATACGTTCTCCGGTGATGCCCAGCTTTGCGGTGGACAAAGCACTTCCGTAAGTGGTGGTGTGGCTGACACGCCTCATTCACGCTGTTCAGTGACTGTCACTGTTGGCAGTGGGCAGTGGAGAGGCAAGTTCCAGGAGGTACTGGGCACAGGATGAAGTGGGCTGCATCTTCCCAGAGAGGAAAACAATCCATGAAATGCATCAGACTTGACGACGTGCTGCCAAACATGTTTGTACTGTCCTCCGGCTGGTGACTTCAGCCAGTTACCAGAAAAGGAGCCAGTTCGTGAACACCAAATAGCCTTTGCTTCTGAATCTCCAGCTGCCTAAACTTTAGTCATTTTATTATGAAAAAGCCCCTCCATCCAGAAAGTAAGCCAAGGAAGTGGAAAAAATAAAAAAAAAATAAAAAAAAGAGGTTTATTTCTGGTTAATATTTTTGATAAAAAGTTGATAGAGGAGGAGGTGGAAATAGCTAATAGGGAGGGGATTATCACTTATTTTCACTCAACAAAATCATCATCTACCTCAACATATTCCCTTTGGCCTGGGTCAAAGACAGGGTCCTGGAGGACTTACATAATTCATATGAATATTCAGCCACTATTAGGTAGCAGCATCTGGAAGTTGATGGTATGGACTTAAACAGCCCAATCCCCCTGTTACTTTCCCTGAGTTTGTTATTTAGAAAATACACTCTTAGAAAACTTTTATCTATTTGAGTTTCTTTTTCTAGATACAAGTGAAATGGCTGTGGAAAGCATATTTTGATTTTTCTCCTGTGGAAAATCTCTAAGGGCTAAGATATGAAGGGTCAGGGCTGTCACAGTGAGTGGACGATTCCAGGGCAGGCATGGGCTGTGGGGTTAGCAGCACAGGGTGAGAAAGGAAAAGATTTACAATAAATAATGAAACAGCCCATAAAAGATTATGGCTCTAAATAGTGATACGTTTTGCTAAGTGCCTGTTGTGGCACCAGTATTTCCACCTTTAACACCTGAGGGCCAGCAGAGAGTTTTGCTTCATGCAGAAGAGAAGGCCCTTCTACTTAAAACCAACCCTCCCCACGTGCCACCACTAAAGCCAAACGTTACAGGGATTCTCATTTTGACGGCAATAACAAAACTAAAAGAAAAGAAAAGGTGAGTACGGACTGAGAAAAAGTTCAGAAAATACCTTGGTTTGGTAATTACGTAATAGTTTTAAAGGAGCAATAGAGAAGAAACAGATTTTTCTTTCTAAGAGACAGTTACTTTCAAGACTAAACTTGGGAATGACAAATAGAAAAGAAAAAGATTAAACAAAGAAAAAAAGACTGCACTGTAATGTGTTTTTACTTAGAACTCAGAAGGGCCTAGATAGATCAGGGTGGCATGAAATTCTATTAAATGTAAGAGTTTCTGGCAAATCATCCTAAAGTGATAGTCTGACTTCTATCTGTGCAGAGATAAATTACTTCAGTAATTTTTTTTTAAATAGTGAATCTTAAAAAAAAATTATTCAGTGAATTAATCAAGTAAAAGTATTCGATTATCTATTCAGCCATATATTATGCAACCTAACAGGGTTTACAGATTTCTTTTGAGAGCTGGGTGAAACGTGTCCAAAAGAATCTGGGGCAATTTTTATTTTCTTTTGTATTACTTTAAGGAAATTTTAAAAACAAGTTATCTGACATAGATATATGTCTGAAAGACTATACTGCAAAAAGAGAGCTGGAAGTCCCGGTGTGGGGTAGAACAGTTCTCTGGGAGCCAACCTGTTCTCTCTCTAACTGCTACCTGCTCCCCAGCAGACCTCAGCCCCGGGGCCCCTCACCTGGTGGCTTTTCTATCCCTCCTGGTAACAGTGTCTTCCTCCTCTCTACTCAGACCCAGTTATTAAGCCACTGCAATACTGGTTTTCCATGTTGATATATCATGCTATTTTTTTAAGAACTGAAATACTAAAGATGTGTCCAAAATCACTGAACCAGTATTTTTAAAACGCTGACCTCTGAATCACTTAGACCTTGAGAAACCCTCCAGGAGTTACACACGGCATTAACATTTTGAAGTGAAAGGAAGCAGTAGTTGAGAAATCAGTATTCCATGTCTGCAAAAGCCACAAGAAAAGGCAGGCAACAGACCAAAGTTATCTCAAGAATTAATCTGACTTTAGTTCAAAAACCTTTTGAATATGCATGTTACAGAATTAAAATGGATACAGGTAAGTTACATGTGGAATCTCCAAGTCTATGTTTCATATAATGACACTAAAGGAAATGAGAACACATCGGAAATGTCTCTTTGAACAAAAACTAGAGCTTGCTAATAATAACAGATTACAGGCCTTGCCAAAGGAGAAAAAGGGTGTTTTTTTGTTTGTTTGTTTAAATGCTTCTCAAACATATTAACTAAGAAAGGTGGGATTATTCAAAGATAAGAAAAAAAGGAAATATTTGAATTAGTTATGACTATCTCCCCAGCATTTCCTCAAGTACTTTAAGATCAGAAGACACTCTTGGAGAAGCTGGAATAGCTTACATGAAAATAAGCTCACACTCAAAAAACACTTTATTTTTAGATATTCCACTTTTTAAAAAGATCTAATAACAGTATTTCATTTTCAACTTAATTTTCACGATTAATGCAGTTTTCTTCACTTTTAAGGATTTTGTTTTTCTCAAATATTACTTCCTTTTATTAATTTATTTGCTAATAACAGAATAATAGATGCTTAATATTTCTCTTTATATATTTATATTTGTACATGTTGTATAATATATTTAAAAGTGACTGTATCTGAAATATATTAGGTGCTTAGTTCTACATATTTTTATAAAAGATTTTCAAACACTTTAATAAACAAAATGCAAACACTCTATACAAGTACATCAGTATCATGTGAAATATAGAAAGAAACTCTGATACAGTACTTCTGTTCTGTGGTAGCAAGCAGTCTCTGCAGCCTAGGACCATATGTGGTCTTCCTAACTTCCTCATTCATTCTGAATAAGTTTTATATCTGTTGCTTCTGAAATGTGCCCAGATATTAACATGTTATGTATAACAATCAGGGCCAGTTGTCTTACTAACATTCTTGCAGTCGATTAAAAAGGTAATCTTTAATGAAAGAATATAGTTTTAATGGTACACATGAACACTGCTCTTCCCTTTTCAATACCACAGAAATGAGGACTCCTGTTCCTAAAGGATTTTATTTACTGTAATGAAAAGAACCCCAGGTGGCAGGTTAGGGAATGTGGGGGTGGATAAGAGTGCCCAAGATTAAAAATGACTGTGAGTCTCTGCCCTGAAGACAACCCTTACCATCTGAAAGAGAAAATGCCTTATTTGACCATACAAGGGACATAACAGAGACCTCCTGTGACCCCAGTCAGTTAGGCCTGAAAACTAGGTCATTGATCGTGTTGGGCTCACACATTTTCAAAGAAAGAGGGGCTATTGTGAATAAAACTTGGATTAATCCCTATATGTTGGCAAGCTTCAGCGGGGGCATTTATCTAAAAATTGAGTCTGGCATTGCAGATTCAGTGGGTTTCTAAATGGAGCTGTGGCAGAGGGGACTCAAGGGTACTCCATCACTCTACTAGTATCTAGGCAGCAGATTTTCTTCTTTAAGTTTTGGAGATGACAAGGAAGCTAAGATGGGTTTCCTCTCCTCCAATTCACTGATGTGGCTGCGCACTTGGCTGGGGCCAACCAAACAGAAACTTTGCAGCAATTAAAAACTAAAGGTGTTGCTAATTTTGTAAGATGTGAAATAATATCATGGAAAATCTCCTTACTTTTTAGAGATATATACCAAAGAATCTTGGAATGAATGTTTGATATCTGGGATGTGATTTAAAATATAGGAGGAAAAAGAACTGGTAAACCAAGTGTGGCAAAATGTTGATACTTGTTCAATATGGGTGATGGGAATATAGTGATTTATTACTTCATTCTTTCTATTTGGATTTAAAAATTTCATAATAATAAAAAACCAGTAGCAACAACCAAACAAAAAATCCAACTCAGACAAGTCACCAAACAGAATAAGAAATGACAGTAAAAGAAAATACAAGGTCATGCATGGTGGCTTACGCCTGTAATCCCAACACTTTGGGAGGCCAAGGCAGGAGGATCACTTGAGCCCAGGAGTTCGAGAACAGCTTGGGCAACAATATGGCAGAAACCCAGTCTCTACAAAAAATACAAAAATTAGCTGAGGGTGGTGGTGTATGCCTATAGTCCCAGCTACTTGGGAGGCTGAGGTGGGAGGATCACTTGGGCCCAGGAGGTAGAGGCTACAGTGAGCTGAGATTGTGTCACTGCATTCTAGCCTGGGCAACAGGGCAAGACCCTGTCTCAAAAACAAACAAACAAAAAACACAAAAGAGCAGATACCAATGTCTCCCCATGAACAAAATGCTTAAAAGCACTAGGAATCAATAAATGAAAAGATTTTAAATGGAAGACATAATTTTTCACCCTTCAATTGTTAAAAAATTTTAATGATAAGCACAGAGTTGGTCAGGCCTTTGAAACATCCTCTCAGTCTCTGTCTGTCTCTCATGAAAACTGTTATTGCAGATTTAATCTTTTTAAAAGTCATTTTGACAATTCGTACCAAAAGCCTGAAAAATGTGAATGCTGTTTTGAGTCATTTTATCCCAGCATTATTTATATTAATGATTTTTTTGGGGGGGGAGACCCTTGAAATCCAATAACAAGGGACTGATTAAATAAACTGTAACATAGGCAAACACTGAATACTGTGCAAATATTAAAAGAATAATAGAATGTCCACGGAAAAATGGACAATCTTATATATTGCTAGGTGAAAACAGAAGATTATAAAACTGTATATGTATTAGGATTCAGTTACACATATATAAATATAGACTTATAAATATAAATTTATACATATATAAATGGAAAAAAATCCACCGCTAAGTTGGTGGTATGTATCCTTATACACACCACCTTATACACACCACCAACTTATCCTTATACACACCACCAACTTAGCAGTGGCTGTCTCTAGCTAGCAAGACTAAAAGTATTTTTTCTTCTTTATGTGCTCCTATATTATCTGGAAAGAAGTTACTTTTAAAAGTTAAAAACAACTATTAAATTTTACTGTTTAGGATCCTTTACTTTTGAAAAGACTTGGTCTCTTAAAGGGAAAGCTCTGAGGGCCAGTTGTCAAAAGCGTAGCAGAAACAAGTGCGTCTCAGTTATGATCCTCAGTACTGGTCTGCTTCAGTTCCAGAAGTCTGAAAGCTGTAGAAGAGGCTGTATGAAATACTGTAAAAATAGAGCATCTTAGGAAAATATACGAATTGTTCATGTTTTGTATTTTCCTCTTTGAAAAGTATAAATGCGTCCTATTTCAGACTGTCTTAAAGGTAGGCCAACACGTACAACCTAACACTGAGTTTTCAAGGAACAAGTTCCTGTTGCTGCTGCTCTAGCATTCATGCACTGTGGAGCCAGGAAACTTCTCGGGACAAGGAGCACAATGCCAGGCCTTGTCGAGGGCTGCTGCAGTGCAGAGGCCAGACCGGGGAGCCAGAGCCAACCGCAGACCAAGGAAGTGAACCCTGCACGTCCGGATACTCGAAATGTCAGCTTGTGGAGGATCTCCCACAGGAATCTGACTTTATACACAAACAAAGACAATGAGCTTTCTGCTGAGGTGAGCTGAGAATGGATCAACTTAGTCTTCTCTGCAGTGACGCAAGACTCTGTCATGTGGAAGTTACAGATGTTACTAGTGAAACAACGTGGATGGCCTCCTGGCCCACCCCATCATGCAAAAGGGCTGCTTCACAGAGGTCAACCCTTGAAAGCCTGATATATTTCCAGTAACAACCATGAAGACACTCAAGAGAAAATTCCAGATAAGAACAGGACTTAAGCCACATATACTTTTTGGTTATATCTTTCTTGCATAATCTGCCAAAGGTACCTAGAGAGGAATACAGTCTCTGGATGTCTACTGACAGAGACTTACCAATTCACACTTCATTCTTGACTATTAGGAGTTATAAAAACAAGAGAATACTATTGCAAGCTAGTAGAAATAAAGATGAGAGTGTCCATGGGAAAAGAAAAGAAAGGCACAGCCCTCTTCAGATCCCGAAAAGGAGATTTAAATTTGCCTCTTAAGAGAAACACAACACTGAACCATTCTGGAAGCATGTTGTTCAATATAACAATTCAGTATCGATGTCACGAATGGGAGGAAAAATGGAAGGGCAAAAATGGTAGATATTTATCTATAGGACAATGGAGAACAGAAATAAGAAAAAGTACTGAGAAAGGGCTTGGTGAAATGGGAAGGAAAATCAAATCCAAATGGCAACAATGCACCAAGTAGTTTCAGGGTGTGTGTGTGTGTGTGTGTGTGTGTGTGTGTGTGTGTGTGTATCTCCATTGTTTTCAAGGATCAGTTTTAATTTCTTTGAAAAATAGAAACTCAAAGATATGTTGCAAAGAATGTATTGCCAATGAAAAGACTCTCAAGTCAGCATGTGTGTCAGGGCAGCTGCAGATGGTGGTGTAGGCTGTGCACTGCACAAAAGCACCACATCTAGAGGGGCATGAGTTAACGTCACAGACATCAGATTTACTGTGACAATATTCCAGTAGATGGCAGTGTACTAAGGGAGGGAGTCTTTTCAAATGTACAATGGCACCATGTGGCCCCAAAACAGCCTTGAGTTCACCAAAAAGAAATGAATGTCCTAACTGAAGGGACTCCATGAAATTAGTAGCAATTTCCATTCTTTGGAAATAGAATGCTCATTGCATTTAATTTTAAAGTCACAAAATGCAAAGGGTAAAGAGAACATATGGAGACCTCCTCAAATATCAATTTCATTTGCTCTGTTTCTGGTTGCTTTTCTTAATTGCTTCTGTCTAATTTAGTGTTCTCTGAAAGTAATATTTTACTTTTTAAGGTAATATGGCATTATTCTCTTATTCCTTCTGAAGAAATGAAAAGGGAAAACTGTGCAAATTGAGGCAGCACATCATGCTTTTACAAATTTGTGCCATTTCTATTACTGAATCATAAATATTTAAGGACACGCATCCAAACCATTACAAAGGAAAATTCTACATTAGACGATTCCAAGTGAATATGTCTTTTAGTAAACACTATGTGCCATTATCTAAATCACAGAAAAATAGCCTTCATTTCAAATTCTGAAAATTGGGCAAATTAAATATTGGTCTGTACGGCATGCTATGAATCTATCTTTCTCTGATTTTCCCACTTCTGCTTTTTGTCTAGTAATGGAGAAAAGAACAATTCAGGTGAACTCTTCTTTGCTTTTGGAAGAAAGCAAGCCAGGTGTGAGAAGTATTTCTTATAGGCCTGCAATCTTATACCCCCACGGACACTGAATTATGAATGGGAAAAAGAGAGAACAAATAACCAAGAGAGGGTTCTTGGCAGCCATTGTTTGAAGTTCATGGTGTTACACAACATTGAGCATGTCCAATTCACCTGCCAGGAGCTATCTGATTCTTACTCTAGGGTTCCATTTTCCTATTTTGATCTTATCCAGCATCTGGTGGGGTGATGGTCCATGTCAAAGGATGTAGATCTTCTTTTTATTCCATTAAACTTTGAGATCTGATTACGATATCATGCCTCATGTATTTTCATCTACCAAATGATCATAATAGCCAGTTATCTGCTCCCTGCAGAACCTAGGCTTGTGCTGGGAAAGGAAATAGAAAAATCAGGATTTTATTACTCTCAAATTTTTGGTCCTTCTGTTCTCATGGGTCTGGCTGGGACTATCTCCTCATCTCATTTGTCAGATAGAATGGCATTAAGAACATTCAGTCCACACAGTATCTCAAAGACCCATAGCCTTCTTTACACTCGGATTGAATTTTCTAGACTTTGAGGTTAAACAGGGAAAAGGACTGCTGCTTTAGCATTTACAGTGAAGTTCCATCTAAAGGACTGATTCAACGGGAAGTGCCCCGATGAGGACACAGACAAGGGAGGAGGGACAAGGTCAAGGCATTGGTGAGCAGGGCCACATGATTCAATCACTCCAGCTGCTAAGTAGATTGATTTTTCTGCCTGGCTACATGGTGTGGTTTGGTGGACTGTTTTTCTCCTTTACTTTCGGGAAGATTATCCTAATTTAAGCAGCTGAGTCTAAGTTCTTAGGATGAAAAAAAAGAGCATTCTCAAATGGGTTCTTAAAGTTTTGTCTGGGATTTGCTTCAAAATAATCTACAGGGAGGGGGAAGTTGAGGAGGGAGATAGATAAAACATCATAAATCATTACTTGATAATTGTTTAAACTGGATGACAGATGCTTCTGTGTATGTCTGAAATTTTCCATTATACGAGTTTTTAAAAATGTGGTAGAAAACCAGTGATCCAGAAACTTGTTATTAGTTTCAACCTTTAGCTTCACCTAAACCCCTTTAAAAAAAATCACTAACAAAGAATGCTGTTTCCCATCATTTTCACACTCCTTATCTACCCGTTGTATAACAAAGGTATTAACAAGGAGCAGAGTTGCCACTGGACAGGTGTGAGGAGGGAGGATTTGACGATGAGGAAAGTGCAGTCACTAGCACTTAACGGGATAAAGAATTAACAGCACACATCCGTGGACTTTGTGTTTTCTTGGTGCAGGACATGGGCATCAGCACACGTATTGGAATGCCAAGCTACAGAGTGTTTCCTCTTGGGTTGCTACACTTTTCATTAGTTCTTGTGGTTGAAATGAACATCAAGATCATAAGCTGTGGGTTTATAAAAGGCAGGGATAGAGTCAGCTCCTTTCTTCAATTTTGTGTCTCTTCTCTCCACCTCATGTCCTTGGATATCCAGACCCTAGGATGAGGAGATGGCAAGGAGTGGAGGAGCGTAGGCATTCACCAGCATGAGAAAGGCAAGGGAAGGCTTGATCTCAGTGCGGCGCTGAGGCCAGCATACCAGACCTACCCTTTACAAATCAAACTATCATAAATACACCCAGCTACTCTCAAAGAGTGAAAAATTCTGAATTTGATTCCAATCACAAACCATCCTTCTGAATAGTCAGTTTCTTCTAAGAAATCAAACACAGAGGATATGATTACTGAATGAACACTCCATTAAGTACTTAAAAATCTGAAGATACAGAAATTCAGAGGCTTGATGTAAATCTTTTTGAAATGTATCACAAATCACACCTTAAAGCATAATCTACACACTGATCTTGTACGTGTAAAGTGAGAGTTTCTTCTAAAATAGGAGTCAGAAAAGAAGAAAGAAAGTTGGCATTTTTTTTTCTTTTCCTGATATCAGTTAACTCAGGTTAAAGAGAAATTTCTTGGCATAAAAAAATTTGATTCTATTCCACCTAAAGTAATAAGGCAAGAGGTAAAAAATAGATCTATCTGTGGATAGGCTAGTTGAGCAAGTTGCCTCTACTCGGAAAAAAAACACACACACACAATGAGGACTTTGTAGAACTATAAGCCAAGAATTCCTTAACACTGATTTCTATACACCATATCATGCTGAGGGCTCACAGGAAGAACCTCTTCCTTTGCTTTGGGCAAAAGATCTAATTCGGATTTCCTCTTACTCATAATCTCCCAGCAAGAGGAGAATTTAAGGATTGCATCATTTTTGCCAAATGGTTAAAATTTTTTTTTTCTCTTCTATCCTATAATCATGCTTCAGCTCCAGCCAAGGCAGTTTAGACTTGAGGCACATTAAAATCTTTGTATGGGGCCAATTTGAGGCCTCCTCTTACATCTTCCCAGAGAACACCTGAAAAGCATAAAATAATACGGTCTTGCAGCATATCTTTTTGTTGTAGAAATGTTATGTAATCTTAAAAGGCCAGCAGAAACCTCCACAGATCATGCTATTGGGGTCCTGCCCAGATCCTCCTTCCGGCACTAGTGTACCCACCCGGGAGTTGCTATAAGTGTTGACTAATAAATGTAAGTGAGAACTGCTATCCCCACTGGAACCCAATCACATGGGAGGTTATACATGCCCTGTAGGGGATGACCTGAAGCTAGTGAACCTCCCTGGGGGATGGAGCTGAAGTTAGAAACCAGCTGAAACCACATCCTTGCTCTCAGCTCCTTCTCCTTCTCCTTTCCTCTTCTGCCCCCATTACGTTCCTGCAGGTTCTTCTGGGAGTATTCCCTCAATAAAGCACTTCCATGAGAATCTCCATCTCTAGGGGACTTAACCTATGACAAGAATCCTATGGCAGCAAATAAAAATGAACATTTATTATTTTTAGTCTGCTGTCTTTCAAGGACTGCTAATCTGGCCAATTTCATCAATGTTTAGATCCACAGACACAAGCAGATACACTAAATAGCCTTAAGATTAGATGTAGGAGGAGGCAGGATGGACTCTATGGGAGCTCACATCTCCTATTTAACATACAAAATAGCCTTTCCATCTCCCCAAAGCCATTTCCCAATACAATCTGCAGTCTATCTTCCTAGTCTCATTTTCTATCTGTGTACTTATATACAGACACAAGACTTAAGACTAAGAGTGGTAAGACATACCACTTTTCTGTTCTATTAGAACGAGGTTCCTTTCCCTAATCTACATAAACCTAATGTGAACTGATCACTGTGGCTCACCCTTGAAATCCCAGCACTTTGGAAGCCCGAGGCAGGCAGACTGCTTGAGCTCAGAAGTTTGAGACCAGCCTGAGCAACATGGAGAAACCTCATCTTTACAAAAAAATACAAAAATGAGCAGAGGTTGGTGGTACATGTCTGTAGTGTTAGCTACTTGGGAGGCCGAGGTGGGAGGATGGCTTGAGCCTGGAAAGCCGAGGCTGCAGTGAGCCAAAACAGGACTACTGCACTCCAGCCTGGGAAACAGAGTGAGACTGTCTCAAAAAAATAATAATAAAATAAAATAAATAAATAAACCCATTGTGAGGCAAACTGGCTCTGTTTTAATTACTGTTTGAAATTTGATATTCCTAAACTCAATTAATGGAATTTTTATTTTAAAACCTCAGGTTAAAGTTTAAAAGAGTACTGTCCACAGGCCTGATGATGCTCTGAGGTCAGTTAATAACACTTCATAAAGAAAAATATCACTTCCCTTTTGTTGCAATAATTAGAAAGATTTCTTCCTCTGTTTGCTCAGGAAAGCAAAGTTCCTTGATTTAAAGACTCCTTGGTAGCTACCAGCTAGTTCCCACTGTTCTTAGTTATCAGCCTAAAAACTCGTATTGCTCTTGATCACCCTGTAAAGCTTGTATCTTGGGCTAACTCAGAAACTAGAGGGAGGTTTGAAGGTGGAGAATGGTCCTTCAAAGATGGAGGTGGGGTTTTCACCTGCTGGCCCTTGCCTACAATGTTTCAGGTTTGGGTGGACTTCAAGGCTCCATGGGAGCAGCAGCACTGGCCGGTCCTCCTCTTTTCACAGTGGCAGATGGATGGTGGGCAGTCCACACTGGCTGACCTCCTCAGACTGCCTTTAGCAAGTGGAAAACTCCCTTGTTAACAGGGTGAATGATATAAATTTTCTCACAATTTTTAAAAATATACTTTAAGTTCTGGCATGCATGTGCAGAACGTGCAGGTTTGTTACATAGGTATACATGTGCCAGGGTGGTTTGCTGCACCCATCAACCCATCATCTACATTAGGTATTTCTCCTAATGCTAACCCTCCCCAACCCCTCACCCTCTAACAGGCCCTGGTGTGTGATGTTCCCCTCCCTGTATCCATGTGTTCTCATTGTTTAACTCCCACTTATGAGCAAGAACATGCGGTGTTTGGTTTTCTGTTCTTGTGTTAGTTTGCTGAGAATGATGGTTTCCAGCTTCATCCAGGTCCTGCAAAGGACATAAACTCATCCTTTTTATGGCTGCATAGTATTCCACGGTGTATATGTGGCACATTTTCTTTATCCAGTCTAAGATTGATGGGTTGGTTCCAAGTCTTTGCTATTGTGAACAGTGCTGCAATAAACATACATGCGCATGTGTCTTTATAATAGAATGATTATAATCCTTTGGGTACAATATACCCAGTAATGGGATTGCTGGGTCAAATGGTATTTCTGGTTCTAGATCCTTGAGGAACTGCCACACTGTTTTCCACAATGGTTGAACTAATTTACACTCCTACCAATAGTGTAAAATCATTCCTATTTCTCCACATCCTCTCCAGCATCTGTTGTTTCCTGACTTTTTAATGATCACCATTCTAACTGGAATGAGATGGCATCTCATTGTTGTTTTGATTTGCATTTCTCTAATGACCAGTGATGGTAAGCTTTTTTTCATACACTTGTTGGCCACATAAACGTCTTCTTTTGAGAAGTGTCTGTTCATATCCTTTGCTCACTTTTTGATGGGGTTGTTTGTTTTTTTTCTTGTAAATTTGTTTAAGGTCTTTGTAGATTCTGGATATTAACCCTTTGTCAGGCGGATAGATTGCAAAAATTTTCCCCCATTCTGTAGGTTGCCTGGTCACTCTGATGACAGTTTCTTTTGCTGTGGAGAAGTTCTTTAGTTTAATTAGATCCCGTTTGTCAATATTGGCTTTTGTTGCCATTGCTTTTGGTGTTTCGATCATAAAGTCTTTGCCCACGCCTATGTCCTGAATGGTAATGCCTAGGTTTTCTTTAAAATCCTTGCCTTCCAAATAATGCTGGGAGGCTAAAAAAAAGTTGGGATATCCTTGGTGACAAATTATCAGCCTATAGTCACAGAGGCAATTAGGAGCAAGGTTGCAATAAGACAGAAGGAGGCCTTCATGAGATACAGACCCAGCCCCCAGTCCCAGTTGAGCCATCCAGCTCAACTCTCAGGCCAGGAGACTTTTGCATAGAGGATGATAGTCTACTTCACAAAATTACTATCAGGAATACAAAACAACAATGTATGGAAAATTCCCCAGCAAAGTGCATCTATTAGATGTTTAGTAAATATTAGAGGTCTTCCTCCTTTATTTCTGTATTGTTTCTACCATCTGAGAAATCCTGGTAGAAAATGGTGTAAAGGGTATGACTCGGTGGGAGAAAGTGGTTTGGGGACAACATTCAACATGTGTTATGGGCTGGTGGCCCACACTGGGTGTTCTGGAGGAACTCCATACAAAGTGGCCTACCTGGTGGTCGTCCGGATGGTGTTTTCTTTTGTATGATTGTGCTCTTTGCTCACTTTTTCTGTAAGGAGAAAGAATGAAACATACACCTCTTAGGTTGTTCTCACTCAACTTCCATCTCTTAGCCTTAAACAGAAAACCCTCAACATCTCTCTTTTTCCTTTGTGGTTTTCTTTTGATTTTTTTAAACATCCAGTTCCTCCCCAACTTACCAGAAAAGACAATCATTGAAAGCATGTCAATAGTAACCATAAAAATATTTTATTAAAAACCAATCAGGACGGGCACTGTGGCTCAAGCCTGTAATCCCAGCACTTTAGGAGGCCGAGGCAGGCGAATCACTTGAGGTCAGAAGTTCGAGACCAGCCTGGCCAACATGGGGAAACCCCGTCTCTACTAAAAATACAAAAATTAGTTGGGTGTGATGGTGCGTGCCTGCAGTCCCAGCTACTTGGGAGCCTGAGGCAGGAGAATTGCTTGAACCCAGGAGATGGAGGTTCCAGTGAACCAAGATTTTGCCACTGCACTCTAGCCTGGGCAACAGAGTGAAACTCCGTCTCAAAAAAAAGAAAAACCAATCAAAGAGAAACAGTTAATAACAAATATCAAGTGTGTGGTCTGATCTGAATGAGGCCTTAGTAAGTACATACATACACACACACACATAACACGCACACACGCGCACACACACACACACACACACATACACACACGCAGAGTTATGGGCAGAGACAGTTATTTCCACTGTATCTTTCCCCAGCTGAAAATTTCTGCTTTCCTCTGATTCAGCATGAAAACTGCAGTTGTTGCAACTGTTCCGCCTCTGACTTTGATGACAACCTTTAAGCATTCTGTATTGTGAGGCCCCTTTGTGAGAGGGGATATAAAAACAGCCTAAGACCTCTTGGTGCTGCAGTCATTCAGCGTTTATTCTGCTAAATGTCATAAGGGACAAAAAAATATCATTTAGACAAGAAGAGGTAGACCCTCCCTTACTGTGGCTTGAGGTCTATATCTATCTGCTCCCAGAAATTATTTAATGAGCTTTCAAGAACACAAAAATTGAACTCTGGCCTTCCCAATCCAGTTCAAATGTGAGGACACTACCCTGACGGTCACAGCTGTCAATGGCTTCTTTTAATATCCAGAAAAAACCTGGCCAACTCTAGAGTTTCAGACTTAAAACAGCAGGGCAAGTGAAAAACTCTTCATCTTGTGGATTTTTGGAAAAATTTAAACAAAGATTTGCAACACCTGTCTCGCACTTTGTACTACTAGCCTAAAGCTACTGCATGCGTATGTGCACAGACAATTCCTTTCTGTCCACTCAACAATGACAACGAGTGGGAATTTGGATTCACAGCCAGTACTCTGTTTCAGAGAGCAGGAAATCGGGGCTAAATGACTTGTCTGAGGTCACCCAGGCAGTGACAGTGCCAGGGTGAGAACACTCAGACACAAAGTTTTCAGCTGATAGGAGACTGCGACAGCATATAGTTTAGAAACAGACTTTCTGAAAAGAACCACACAGGTCTCACTTTTGCAAATTTTAACCCCTCAATCACTATTAAAGTTATATTGTTTTCAAATAGGCTTCATCCTTCAAAAAAGAAAAACTAGCATGTTTGGGAGCTTGCAAAGATCTGTGGGTCCTATTAAGTTTACAGAATTGGTGATTTCAGCTACTGCAGAGATCTGCACAAACACATTCCCTGTTTGAGGACTTGGAGGCCACTGTTTTCAGCACCATCTGATTATCACACAGCTATGGGCTATGTTGCCAAGTCAATGAGAAGGTGAACTATTATGGTGACAGACAGATTTTAGCTTTTTTTTTTCTCTTTCCTGGTATCTTCCTTAAGAGAGAATTTATGGATGCTTTATATTTGTTATCTGTAACAAAACAGAGTTTGTCGAACATTAGTAACAGATTTTATTGATGCATAAACTTTAATATTAGGCCCGTGCTTGACTTTGGACAATGTATTTCTATCTGAATCTTATACATGTATATACCATCAACCTCAATCATGCGCAAAAAATAGAAGCATATTAAATTTGTTAGGGACAAGTGGTGTGTGGCTTGAAAGAGATGACAAAAGGAATAACTTAGGTACTGCGATCCTTAACTATTTCATCTCGACACTTCACTGAGCTGGCAATTACTGCACTTTTCAATTGTAAGTATGTGCAGTACGAAAAGCTGGTTTACAAAAACTGTCCTACTAAGGCTATAGCTGGAAATAGTCCTCATACTTTCATCTTTTGCTTTTTCTTCCTTTGTTTTACTTTTGTTTTGGCAAGATACAATAAAACCTCATTAATTCAGACCACACTAATTTGGAAGTCATAGTAATTCAGTCACTGTTGGAATACACTGAAATTTATCTTTTGCACATTAAAAAAAACAAAACAAAACAAAAATGCTGTTAATCGGATCAACTCCCTAAACAAAATTAGAGGTGAGGTGTTTAGCCCAGTCAATAGGAATCATTTGTGCAGAATTGAATAGAGTTTTAATTTCAAGTGATTCTTAACTATTTATTAGGGAAAGTTTGGCAGGAATTCTACTTGGCAACACTTTATTAACTGTTAGTTTGGGTGGCAGTATGCGTGTTAAAGCAATAAAATTGATTTCTGTCTAAAAAATTCTGTAATTAAGGTTGTTTTTTTAAAAAAACTGTGTTAGAAAGGTTTTCCTTCAATGACTTCCAATTATTGACATTTTTCTGTACATAAACATACCCGACAGTTGGAAGAGGAGCTCGGAAGCCATCTTCACAGAGATATCCTGACTGAAGAGGTTTCTCTCTGGGGGTACTCTGCCCTCTGGCATCTTCTGTAAGGGTTCAGTTTTCTCTCGCCCGATTAAAGTGCTGTAGCCAACATTCCGGTTGGGTGATATTGAGACATGGGAGTCCTGGATGTCCACCTCCATGGGTTCCTCTTTAATCTTCACCATCTGTGTTTCCTTGTAGCTTTCCGCTGCAAGTAGGTGAATGAAGAGAAACAAAAACACCACCGTTTCTTAATTCCAAGCTAGACTCAGTTTCTAACCACAGAGAAAATCCATGAAGATTGCGTCAGGGAAGAGAAGAGCGCGTGTGCGCGGCACATCGGACCATAGTTTGAAAACTACTGGTTCAACCGTCTGATACCTGAAACAGTATGATACTTCATTTTTTTTTAGCCAATTCAGGGGCTTGTTCAAGGTCACACAGATGGCAGCAGGGCCAGGCCTTGGCCCGCAAGCTGAAGCCTAGCTTTCTTAACCAAGTTCTCTCACCACCCACATGTGCCCTTCCTTTCTACCAAGCTGTTTCTAGAACTCAGAGAGGACATGGTAAATGTCTGTTCTTGCTTTGTAACTTACTCAATTCAGCGAATCAAATTAGAACAAACATCTGGATATTACGGTTTTCTCCTTTTTCTGAGATGTAGCTTCTCTCTTGTTGCCCAGGCTGGAGTGCAGTGGCACCATGTGGGCTCACTGCAATCTCTACCTCCCAGGTTCGAGCGATTCTTCTGCCTCAGCCTCCCAACTAGCTTGGACTATAGGCACTGCCATAATACCCAGGTAATTTTTGTATTTTTAGTAGAGACGGGGTTTTGCCATGTTAAACCAGGCTGGTCTTGAACTCCTGACCTCAGGTGATGTGCCCGCCTCAGCCTCCCAAAGTGCTGGGATTACAGCCATAAGCCACCGTGCCTGGCCTCTCCTTCTATTTTTAAAGCTCTGACCAATTGCTTTTCTCTCTTCTAGGGCACATACATTAATCAAGGATAAATACAGTCAATTCAACTGAGACATTTGCACCTTGCTGGAGGTGTAGGGAAGACCACACAGGAAGTTAACTGCAACCCAAGGAGCAACACCCAGAAAAACAGGCATCTTACAAGTTATAATAATGGTATAATTTACTGTTTCTCAGTTAGGTGTGGCTATTAGATGTTGAGCCTTTAGTCTGAAACACATATGCTTTGTAAGGGTGGAGTGTCTATGTCCATGTATTGCTCAGAGTTAATGATAAAACATCTTTGAAACCAGGTGGGACAATTAGCCCAGAAAATAACTTGTGGCACTTTAAAATAAGGCCACATTTTCAAATTAATAATAATAATGATTAGTAACTAGTGTGTACTCAGCACTCTGGAAAACAAAAAACAAAGAGGATTTTGAGAGTTGAACAGATAGATGATGGACAGACAGATAGAGCAGTGGGTTGAATGGTGGTGCCTTAAAAGAAACATCTAAATCCTAACCACAGAAACTTGTGAATGTGAATGTGACCTTATTTGGGAAAAAAAAGGTCTTTGCAGATGTGATTAAGTCAACACTCTCAAGATGAAATCATCCTGGATCGTCTAGGTGGGTCTCAAATCCAATGACAAGTGTCCTAATAAGACACAGGAGAGGACAAGACAGAGCAACAGTGGAAAAGGCCATGCGAAAACAGAGACAGAGGCTGGAGTCATGCAGCCACAAACCAAGGAGTCCCTGGAGCCACCAGAAGCTGCAAGAGGCATGGAAGGATTTTCCCCTAGAGCCTCTGGAAGGAGCACAGCCAGACCAACATTTTGATTTCAGACTTCTGGAACTCAGAACCATGAGAGAACAAATATCTGTTGTTATAAGCTTCCAACTTTGTGGTAGCTTGTTACAGCAGAGGTAGGAAACTTTAGATAGATAGATAGATAGATAGATAGATAGATAGATAGATAGATAGATAGATAGATAGATAGATAGATAGGCAGGCAAACAGATACACAGACATGCAGATAGAACAAACAGTAAGAATCAGTGTAAAGGAACTGCTGATCTGTGGGACAGTCAGGAGATGTCATCAAGGAAACCTCATTGTTAGAAGCTGGGAGGTCCAAGAAACTATGCTTTCCTTGGAAAGCATGACATGGGTGAACATCAAATACATGCACAGTTTATCGACCAGTAGTTAAAAAAAGGGCATTTTAACCTAAGTGATTAAAATGAATACAGCACTATCAATAAGATCTTATGTAAGAAGAGTGCTAATTGCTCTTTTTTCTTCCTGACATATTACACATGCTTCTCAGGGGAAACTGTTTGTTTTTTGTCAACAACTAAACTGCAGGCAAGGGTGGTATTTACTTTAGATCCCTCCCCGCTTTCCGTACTCCTGCCAAGCTGTTTTTTCTCTGCATGTCTGCAAAGCAGCTCATAAAAATCGAGTTCACTAATTCAGTCAGTCATGATAAAAAATATTTAAAAAGAAAGAAAGAGAAGAAGTAGAAAGCTGTCCAAGATACATGCTTAGCTTCTCTGCCTTTACTTACAGTCCACCTGATTCTTCACGGAGGACTGATCTTCCTCCCTCAAGCCCCTTAGGGATCTGGTGACCTCACAGCCATCCTGACCTACAGCCAGATCACCCACCCTCATGGGCAGTCACAACACAGCTTCCCTCGTCATGCTCCCTCAAAGTACCTAATATTTGGAAAATAAACAGTGGGGTCAGTGTCATAGGTACATAACGATGCCTCTGAATCTTGCACTGGGAAGATTCGAAGGCCTGGGGACAAACACAAAAGAATACTAGGACAAATACAAAAATCTTGACACTATAAAAAGCAAAGCCAGAAAGAAGCTCTGTTATTTATCTTTTCTTCACACCTCATACCAGCCTGACTCATTTCCCTAGCTTTGACCATGGAATAAAAAAAATCACCTGGCTATTTGCACCACTAAATTTAATGAAATTAGTTTTTAAAAGCTTCCTGGGATCACATTAAAAAAAAATGTGATTTACATAAAGTGCTTTCTGCTCTTTCTTATGACAACCCTTGCCCTTTCAAGAATGCACAAAAACACTGATTACTTATAAAAAGCCTTTGACCTTCTTAATCTATTTGATAGATTCCAGACTCACAGAGAGGAGTTTTCAAACTAACATCTCAACAGGCAAGTGAAACAATGGACAAATAATACAATAAATACCATACTCCCTTCTCTTCCATGTAATAGCATTATTGCCAAGTGTTTTCTTGCCTTTTCTTTTCAAGCAGGATTTCTCAGCCTTGGCACTACTGACATTTGGGGCTGGATAATCTTTGTAGAAGGGGACTAAATTGCGCATTGTAGGGTGTTTAGCAACATCCTTGGTCTCTCTACCCACTAGATATCAGTAACACTATCCTCTAGTTTTTTGTTTGTTTGTTTGTTGTTGTTTTGTAAGAGACGGGGGTCTCACTGTGTTGCCCAGGCTGGAGTGCAGCGGCTATTCACAGGTGTGGTCATAGCACACTGCAGCCTCAAATTCCTGGCCTCAAGCAACTCTTCTGCCTCAGCCTCCTGAGAAGCTGGGACTACCTGCACAGGCCACCACACTGGGCTCCATCCTCTAGTTTTAACAACCAAACATGACTGCAGATGTTGCCAAATCTTCTTGGGGGCTGGGGAGTGGCTAAATCACCCTGGTCGAAAACCACAGCTCTGTTTTTTTGCCACACTCTAGTTTTTGCTCCAAAAAAAGTTCAAACACAAGACAAAGAAGAAAGAAAAAGCTCCTTTCATTTCTAGCCTAGACCTGGTATCAATCACCATCTCAGCCAGGTTCCTGGACAGACTGACCTGGGAACACAGGTTTCTGTTACCTACTTCACTTGGTCCCCGGGTCAGCTCTCTTTTTTTTTGCCTGGGGTGTTCTAACATAACAATGGTTGGATTAATCATTTCTACTCACTCTTAAGCTTTGTCTCCCATACCCAGGGACATGTCTATACATCCAGGATTTTACTCTTTCCTGTATACACACAATGTGAATCCTTTCAGAGTTTCTTCCCAAAATAATAGGACAAATAGTCATTTTATCCCAAGTGGTCTATATATTGTTGCTGCTGGTGTGGTGGTGTGCCTGTAGTCCCAGCCACTCAGGAGGCTGAGGTGCGAGGATCTACTGAACCAGGGAGTTCAAGGCTGCGATGAGCTATGATTGTGCTACTTGCATTCCAGCCTGGGCAACAGAGGGAGACTCTGTGTCAAAAAAAAAAAAAAAAAAAAATCCCACAAAAAAAACTCACAAGATATTTCAAAGGTTGAATGGGAAGGACTTGGTGACTGCTGGAGTCTGAATTAAGAATGAAAAGACAGGCTTGCTCTGTGTACTTCTAGAGGCTGAGGTATATGAATTGCTTGAACCCAGGAGTTCGAGACCAGCCTGGGTAACATGGCAAAACCCTGTCTCATAAAAAAGTACAAAATTAGCTGGGTGTGGTGGCACACGCCTGTAGTCCCAGCTCCTTGGGAGGATAAAGGGGGGATTGTCTGAGCCTGGGAGGCTGAGCTGTGGTGAGTACTGATCATACCACTACACTCCAGTCTGGGCAACAGAGTGAGATCCTGTTTCAATTAAAAAAAAAAATGAAGAAACAAATGTGAGAGAAATTATGGATGAAACTTGTACAGGAATTGGATGAGTGGCAAGTAAGATGAAAACAAAGTCCTGTGAATTGTAAGCCGCTAAGGTTTGCAAGATAATATCAATAGGAGTAAGGAAAGCAGAAAAATTGGGCCAAGGAGAAATCCAGGAGAAGAAGTTCTGTGTTGCCTAAGCATTCGTGTTTCCCACAGGAAGTGGAGGTTGTGATGGCTTATAGGCGGAAGGGAAGGGCATTTGTGACACAGAGATAGGAAGTCATCTGATTTCCTGGGACAGAGTGAGGTCTGCAAAAGAAAGCGAGCAGAGGGCAATGGATAGGGTGGAACTGTTATTACCTATCCTTAAAGAGGAGAAGGAAGAAAATAGCAAGGAAAAGAAATGGAGAGGGAATAGTCCCACCTGGTGCGGTAGCATAGAAGCCGGGAGAGAAGCGGGAGGTTCTGCAGGTGCTACGTGAGCTCCCTGCTCTCTGCCTTCTTGCCCTTGAATTCCTCCACCTGCTCAACGATTCCTTCTCTGTCCCACAGAAACCTCAGCCACATCCTCCTTGCCTCATCCCTGAGCACTCCTCCATGTGACTTTATGCTCCTGTAATACTGAAATATTCCAGTTGCTTGAACAGGACATGCTTCCCCTTGCCTTATCTTTTTTATGTGCCCTCTCCTTCCAAAACATCCTAATAAAACCCTATTCAAACTCCAAAACCCTATTCAGATGTCCCCTCTGTGAGCAGTCCTCCTGTATCTTCCTTGGGTGGCACTCTCTCCCTCATCTTTTCTATATCTAGATTGTTCTTACCTTGCAAATATTGTGATGTCTTACACAACAATTATTTTGTACAGATTCATTTCCCCTCTGGACTGAGCTCTCAGGGGAGTGCTTGGTTCTTGTTCACCTTTCATCCCCAAGACAGTACAGGGCATGGTGCACTGAGCAAGTTTAATGCTATGTTTGCCATATGTATCACCTGAGGTGTGGCACGCGGTGGTGGGTAATGTTATCCTCCCTTTCCTGGGCCTTCAGTCTGCCACAAACACTCATACATGCTACAGATTACAACAAAATATGAAAGGATGGGACACTGGAAATGGCACTGAAATAGACAATATCAGTTGGTCATTCCCTCTAGACTGCATGCTATCATGATTTGTAACTAGTATTGTAGAACAAGAAGCTTAAAAGCATCTGGAGGGAGGGAGATTCAAGATGGCCAATTAGCAGCAGCTCAGGATAGTAGCTCCCAGTGAAAGCGCAGAGAGCGAGTGGATGCTGCAATTTCAGACGAATTTTTGTTACCCACAAACTGGGAGATTCCTGGCGGAGGAGCCACATGGGTCACCAGCACGACTCTTTTGGCCAGCGTGGAGCTTCTCGGTGTGGAGTACATGGGACAGGGTGCCCTTTTAGTCGGGCTCAGCTGGTCCCATCCCCACAAGGAGAAGAGCAATTGGAAGTGCTGAGGACTGAGAGTTTCACAGCAAGCACAGCTGAACCCGGGAAGGCGTAGCTCTGTGGGGAAGGGGAGTCCACTGAAGGAAAACTAAGAAACAGAAAAAACTTCATCACCAACAAGCCAGACATCCACTCAGAGACCCAATATGAAAGTCGGCAATTACAAAGACGACATGTGGATAAATTCACAAA